>JASDQU010309186.1:0-21563 GCA_032191745.1 Picea mariana
TATCTTCATCTTCTCAAGTTTCCATGGATTTACCAACATGTACTCACCCTCTACACAGCCAGCCCACGTACGTATGCTCCCTATACACATACATCCCGCATATTGTATGCACCCTATACATAGAAAGCTCACGTGTGCCTCAGAAAATAGGGTTTTCTATAAATCCGAGAATTTCTCTATTAACCCTTCATGCTACCTTAGACGTTCACCACTTCAGATGTATCCACAAGTATTTACAAGAAGCTTTACACAAGAAAATAGATATACAATATGTACAAGTGTGTATTTGATAAGTGAGCTTTGCCTCTTATTTATATCTTCATGTAGCCTTACACTTTCCTTATTTTAGGGCTTCTTCATTTAAAATAATTTGTTTTGCAAATCATTTTGACCTTTGGGGGCTTCTATAATACTTATGAGGGGTTCCCCAACTTCATATGGTCATAACTCTCTAACTGTGAGGAGTTATGTGATGTTCCACATATCACCAGAAATGGCATGAAAAGAACTATCCATCTAGGATAGTTGGACTAACAAATTCAATGTCCTTCATCTCATTATTCCATAATCAAGCATGGGTTCTCTCACTCTGCAAAGCGTCTTCCTATGAGGGATTTCATCATAAGGGGACCACTTTGGATTTCATCCATATTTACTTCTTATCAACCATGACAAGACAAGAATGAGTCATCTTTACATCAAACAATCTTGGGTCCATTACCCAAACCATTTTTCTAAGGGTCTTTCTTCAATGGTTGACATCAATGACAACCAACCTTGATCAACAATATAAGTGTTTGATTTAGTGGTTATTTTATCTCTAGTAGCAGATCAGTTACGAGGAGCTTGGAAGGATGAGGAAAAACAATTGTTACCTATTAAAAATCTTGTTCCTGGATTTTCAGTATCTTATGTTAACCTGAAAATGTGTTACTAGTTGTCGAATCTCTAAACTTTCGGCAACTAAAATAACTGTGTTCTGTGCACACTAGCTGTCGAAACTGTAGATATTAGAAGAATTGTAGGATCTCACCTAGATCATCCTGAAACACTGTTAGTTCATTATTCATGACTCCTAGTCTGTGTTTGAGTCGAATATTAGTTGTTTCATGATGAAGGAATGGTTCATTTAGTATTGTAAAAGCTCTTTAATGAAAATCCATCACCAAACCCTAGTTTTTAGGGATTTAGTTATACGTTACGAATTTTGTGTTCTAGTCCTCAAACACCTGTTCATTTCTAGGAAGTTTCCTTTTGTAACTCAAATATGTCTTCAGTAATTCAAGGGGGGATGATAAATATATATTATTGTAAATCTCTTGAGGATTAAAATGGGGGGGAAGGCACGTGAGTAGTTTTTTTTTGTGGATGTAGCTTTAATTTTCATATTAATAAACAATGCATAAGTTTTGGTTATCTACAACAGAGATTCATGTGATGCTTTTTCAGAGTATGTGTTATTTCTTAGTTTCCATGACATGCCATTTGAATTCATTGTCAAATTTCTTCTTGATTCGTAACTACTTTATACTATGGAACTCATCCTTAGATGCTCTATTGCATGAGTAGTCATAAATTATTTCTTTGCAGAGATCTGAAGGCCCAAAATTCATTCTTCTGTTAGATTCTTTGTCCCAACAGTCCTTTGCAGTCATTTTGAACTGATTTTTATGAAGAATTCACTCATTTCTAAGTACTCTTTGTCTAATGAAGACTCAGTTCCCTCCATGTGCCCTCACAGTGTATCTCCTCCCTGGAAATGTATCTCCTGTGACTTTCTCCTCGCAGACTATCTCCTTCCAAAATATCTCTCTCCCTCACAGTGTATCTCCTCTCTGGCAGTGTATCTCCTCCCTCATAGAATCGATCCCCTTGGTCACGTACTCCCCTTGGTCGTGTGCACAATGATCTCCTTGGTCGTGTGCAATGGGATCCTTCCTATGCTTTGGATCTTCTCCTCCCTTGCAGATTGACTATCTCCCCTTAGTTGCATGCACAGTGATATCCTTGGTCATGTGCAATGGGATCCTTCCTATGATTTGGATATCACAATAATGGTTTGAATCTCTTATGACATGATCGTGGTATTTTGAATTTACATGTTTTGGTATTAAAATTATTTTTGAAATTTTCGGTAGACTTAATTATTTTTGAATGTTTCAAGTTTACAAAATATTTTAAAAAAATATTTTAATTTATTATTCCAAGGTGTCTAGAAGCATCATAGATATTTAACTTTATAATTATAATTAGAATAACACCATTACATTGAAATCATGAGAACTATTGCATTGAACACACTAACTCCCTAATACATAATAATATGTAGTCACTATGACCTAGAACACATTACACTCTATAGCCCTTGTGAACCTTGACAAAATCACCTCCTAACCCACGACAACCTTGACATAATCAACTTGATGACAACCTCAACCCATTACCAATGTGACCTTCGAGCTACTATTCCCTTTAACTTGGAATACAATCACCTCCTAACACACTATGACTCCCAACTATTATGACCCTTGTCACACTATAATTGCTTACAAACTAACCCTCTAACACACTATAACCCCTAGTCATTGTTATCCCAAACAAAATGTGACTCTTAACAAATTCACCCATTAACACACCTTGATATTTACTAATATGACCTTGGACACACTATACTCTCTAACCAATATTACCTTTACACAATCATTTCCTAATACTTTTTTCCATCTCACTATGCATGGGAAATACTCAAAGACTTCACCATCATTTGTGGGTTGTAAACATGGTAAATCGTTTCACAAGGACATTTAATATTAACATATAACATATAATCGGCTCAAGGAATAGATTTTGAGATCTCTTATTTTCAATTCACAATGATCAAACACTTGATCTAGCCCATCGAGCTTGGCATATCATAATACATTATGAAATTTGAACACATTAACCTCTTAACACAATGGGGCTCTTAAGTATTATGAATTTGAACACATTATACCTTCAATCCCTTGTGCTCTTTCATTCAATAAACTTTTGACCACTCTAACCCTAAACACATAGTATGCCCTAACCTTTATGATCGTAGACACAAACACCCCTTAATGCACTATGACACCAAACATTCTAACCCACCCTCTTGACAATATTGACCACATTGACCATGTTTGACTACATTGACCATATTTGGTCATATTGATAATGTTTCATCATGTTTGATTGTTGTTGACCATATTTTCCATGCTTGAATATATCAACTGCATTGACTCACTAACTCTTAATCCTCTAATCTACTAACCTCCTTATCCACTAACTTTATTAACCCATTAGCGATAATTAACAATTGTTGACCATATTTACCATGGTTGACCCACAAATCCTTGGACCTCATAACTGACTAACCCAACAACTCTTAATCTATTAAGTAAGTAATATTGTCACCTAGTGATCCACTAACATAATCAACCCCTAACGCACTATGAACACAAACATGCTAACTTTTTCCTTTGACACTATGACCTAAAGTATGCTAATACTTTAATATCATGTGACCCTTAACCCATCACCATCAACAAAATCACCCCCTACTACTCTATGTTTCAAAAACACAATAACCATTATAACACCTAACCTTTGTAACCCTATACACAATATACCTCTTCATCCTCATTACCATGTCTTATGTAAAAAGCACTTATGGTGCACATGATGCACATCAACTAGAGAGTGTCATTATTATATCATCATTGTGTTGGTCACCATTGGATCCATTAAGGATTCATTAATGGAGATTGACATAATGATAAAGATAAAATTGAAGGAAACAATGAATCTAATTATAATGGGGAAGATGTTGTTGGAAAGGGTGATGATGGTAGCAATGAAGAAAAATAATTTGTTTTGGTAAAAAAAAAAAAAAAAAATCACAAATAATGTTTCCATGTAAAAACCTTATTCCATATATTTTAACATTAGTTTCCATTATATGATAATATTATTGTAATTGTTATGTAAAAAAAATTGAATGCACATTATGCACATCACTCAGAATGTCAATATTATTGTTATCAATGAAATCATCTTAATCATCCTTCTAGTAATGATGAATATGATTCTAATGAGTATTTCCCAAAAACAACATTGCAAATGATCATCAACATTATTTTATCTTCAACAACGTGGCACCTTTAAGATGGTAAGTGCATGTATAATTTCTCTTTTTCCCCTCTTTTAGTTTTGCATGTCACTGCAATAGGGTAATTGTTATTCACTTGATTGTGTGGTAGTTAATTAGATTTATTTTTTCCTCTCTTCTCAACCTCGATTGTAATGCATTATTGTTTGATTTATTTTGTTAATCTTTATTTAAAACTTAGTGCCATTATTCCAACACTTCACATTGAAGGGTGATGACTAAGACTAGGGGTAACTTTCAATTCAAGGCTAGGAATGACTAGGCCCACATCAAGTGAAGGAAAAAAATTAAGAAGGTACATGTTTTGTCCCATTCCATTTCAACAACAACGCATCCATTCACTAGGAACACTAAAACCCGACAAATCGATGACTCCACTAAATTACAGTTTATGGTTTACATGATGAATTGATGATGGAAGAAAGTGGGTTTGTGAGTCAAATTTGAGTCTAGAAACCCTACCATATCATTAAGGCATGTGAATAGTCTATCCATGTAAAATTTCAATGCGTACATAAACAATTTGAAAAAATTTCAACGTTGGCCCCATTCACAGGTCATTGTTGCCCATGTCTAGTCCTAGTACAATTTCCTTGTAAAATTTGTATAAAATATTTGGAGAATGATAATTTTGAAGGTGCTAGGTCTCTTCCTACACACCATGTCCAGATCACCTTTCATTGACAATCTGTGTATTGATCCCTTTTAGTTTTGGGTTGTTAGTATTTTCAATTGCACGCACCTTTCAATCTAGTCAAAGTTTAATTAATGTCTCTTGTTACTGTAGGGTTATAAAGACTCATGATCCCAATTCCCATATGCCTCCAACCTTGTTATCTAATGATCATTTGGTGACAAGTGTCATGAAGGGTGATGACTAAGACTAGGGGTAACTTTCAATTCAAGGCTATGCGGAAATGACCAGGCCCACATCAAGTGAAGGAAGAAAATTAAGAAGGTACATGTGTTGTCTCATTCCATGTCAACAAAAATGAAGCCATTCATTGGGATGACATACCTACATCATTGGTATGATTAGGCGTTTCATGCAGAGCTCCTCTTGGTTTCAATAATAGTTCATTCTCTACTAAATAGGGGAAACGACGTGAAGGTGGAAGCTCTAATTATGCCCCCCGCCACATCACTCTCAATTTCCCCAAAGTGCCTAATTTGAAATTATAAAGAACATGTATCATATACTTTATTATACAAAATAAAAACATATAAAGATCATATAAAAGATATAAACACGTACCTCTTATTTTCAACAATTAAATATTAGTCATCTTCTTCTTCATCCAGCTCAACATCTGTATCAGGATATGGCTTAGAATCGATATTGGTGAAAGGATCATTCATATCAACATCATCATCCACATCATTTTTGCTAATATAGTTATCGATATCGTCAATGATATCGTCATCTCCTACATTTGGATGATCAACCTCTTTAACTTATTTGTATGACACATCGATTACATGAGCCACCTTCTCTTGATCTGCATAATCATGATCTTCTTCCTTTTTATTATCTTGATCCTCGGCTACATGATTATAATTTACTGGTATTCCTCTTGGATCATATCTAACAACATATGACCAACCTACTTTACCATTTACCTCTGAGTAAAATACTTGCTCACATTTACTTGGAAGAACATAAGGCTTTGTACCTGTTTCAAATGCCCTTGTATAAACCATGGTAAATCCATTATCATGCTCAATAAAAGTTATTTTTGGATCACATTCATGCATCTGTAGACTATACCATTTAACCTCAAACATAACTATTTTAAAGGAATTAAAATCACATTCAATTGTATCCTCCAAATGCCCATAGTACCGATTCTCAGTTTCTTCCAGATTTTTGTCACTTCTAGAGGAAATGTTGGTGACCTTAAACACTTCAGTTATCCCACAATCCAAGGTTTTCATCTTATCAATCAACATTTTGATATGAAATTTACGATCATTACACCACATAGCCTTGTGATGTTTCAACTGCAACATGGACAACAAGTAAAAAATACATTGCCAATTAATAAACCTCATACAGGACTTAGTAAATATATATTTCAAAAATTAAACAAACCAAATACATTGAAAAATTGGGAAATAACTAGGAAAATGTGGGTAAAACATTTTACTTGCTTGTTTATCTTTTAAAGCAAAGGCGAAATCAACTTCCCTTGATGTAAGATCAGGAAATTGATCTCGATGACAATGCGTTTTTTTAATCATCTTACTCACCCCTTCCCATGATAACCTAACAAAGTATTCTTCAGTATATTCTATCCAATGCTCCATCCAATCAAGGTGTTTGCAATGTATAAATGTAAAGCATCCCACTCTCAAGAAACTATATGATAAAATAACAATTTAATATCATTAATTACCTATTGTTAATAAAGGAATAATTTAATATAGTTCAATATGAAGGATCAAAAAAATGTAAAAAATTAGTATTATAGAATAAAATTATAAAAATAAATGTGTAATATATTAAATATACTTCAACATCTAATAATTACCTTTCACAGTCCTCATTTTACCTTTCCCCAATAGGGCCTCCCCTTCAAATTTGTTGATGGAGTCGAGATGACAAATGCGAGGAAAATTCATATTTTCTGCTAATTTAGGTAGATATTGACTAATATACACCATCCATTGATATACCATATATCCCTCATGTAACATCCCCGACCACCCATAGGCTAGAAAATGCCATCGATTAGATGCTTTACTTAGCCTTGAAACAGTTTTTTAACGTCCCTGACCATCCACGTTGGGCCATGCTATGTCAGAGAACACATTCATTCTCTATGTGAGACATACTCTAACATACTCAACATCCAAACTGAGCTATATCACACACTTTCTATCTGTATGCGATTAAAACATATCCATGCACAAAAATCTTGCGAAAAAATTATATATATAATGTGAAAAGACAAATACGTTATGTAAATGCACATATTCATACTAAAATAACAGTAAATGCATACATACAACATATACAGGAAATACCCATAAATATAAACACAATTATAAATCATGCACAGGGTAAATCCATAAAATAACAATTAAGAATAATAATGCAACATGTAAATTTATCACACACTTGACACTTATCTTGGTAATAATATCAACAACTATGTGTAGAACTTCCACGAACCTCCTAGCCTTAGACCACATTGTTCATCACTCTTAATAGTGAGTCACCCCCAAGGTGGGACTAAAATACACCCAGGTGAGGGATCCTAACTAGGCTAACGGCTCATGGAAAACAGGAAGACTCCATCACAGGTGGTTGCTCAACTAACAACCTACAATCTCTCATTCCCCACATGCTTGTCCCACCCAAGGAAGTGTGCCCCTTCTCTACTCAACAATCCCTTGATTTCCCCACTTTCCTTCCACGGCTTCAACAACATGCCGGACAGGAAGTCTTAGAGCTTTGTAGCTACAGTTCAGCACCTTCAGGAAGTCAATTTCCAACAATTCTTTCACCCAAAGAATTGCTCATGGGCCTGACAACCCACCTCTTCAATATTACATGGGCTTGACAACTTGCTTATTTAGTTCTGCTCCCCAGCTAGACAACTACACCAACACAAAATGGCTATGGATATAGGTTCAGATACAATAAAATGAATGTCTGAAGGATAACTGACTACGTGAGTGAAAAATGGTCATGGAATCATGGCTGAATGATGGAAGGAATCATGGAAAATATGATGGTAACAATGATGGGGAACCTCTAAAATGATCTAAGTCCCAAAAGTATGTATGCATGTCCCCAACTTGACACTTGTCATGTTGGGAGCTACTTTGGCCCACTTGCCCACAACTTTAGAACTTAGGATAAAATAATTATCCATACTTTATGATTTAAGAAATATTAATATAATATTCCTTTTTGGCTCAAGATTCCTAGCTTAGCCCCTTTCCTTAACTTAGACCCTCCCTTTCCCTAAATAGTGGAATTTATTCCCCCATCTCTTTTATCGTGGTCGGTTTGCGCACAGCGATGCATTTTATATTAAATATGAGACATGTACAAAAACAAGCGCACTAGTCTTTAACATCTAGGATCTCCGTCCTAATCAAAACATAAGCATCCTAGCTTATAATAATTGGGTCACTAGCCTATAAAACATATCATATAGATAAAGGCTTCCTAGCCTCAACATCACGCACACTTAAGATGTTGTGCATGGTATCCTGGAATGTGCACACATCCTCATTTTACTATGTAGTACATGCGCACTATGACCTAAAACATGCATACAAAAATGATATCAAAACAACTCTTGAGCTTAAGTAAATTTGTATTTACATTTACAATTAGTTTTGGCCTTAGGGATATTACAATCCCCTACCCTTATTTATGCACTATCCTCAATGCATCATATACCATGTACCATTCCAATTCTCTAAAATTTCGAATCTTTAGCTATTGAAAGCTTATTATCCATCTGGTGTTCTACTTTCCAGCACCAATTCTCATACTCATATTGCAACTAGAAGTCAATTTCTCTATTCCATGGAGCTGCTTCAAAAATAATTCAGCTAATTGTTCCTTATTACATGATTCAATTATACTTCATTGAAGCAACAATTGGTTGTAGATCCATGACGTTCTACCTAGCCTTATATCTCACTGCTGATAAACTCTCAACAACATACCATTCCCAAGCATGGGATATGACTCCATCGATACAATGGATTCCCTAGATAACCACGACCCATAATTAATATCAACGTAGTCTAGGCCAAGGTACCAAACCTGAACAACACTCCAACCAATGGTCTCTCTCCCCCACATTCCTGTACAACCCAAGGTAGTACGCATCTTCACTATCCAACAGTTCATCAACTACTCAACTTCCCTTCCAAGGCTCCAACACATGCCAGATAGGAAGTCTTAGAGCACCGTGGCTCCCAATGTTCCCACTTTAATCATTATCATCTCAACTGCATCATACACATGCAATTATCATGAAAGAGCATTATAAAAATTCCATTTTATAAATCAAATTAATTTCATAAGGAATTCGACTTTTCCCAAATATGAAATTCTATTTATATTGCATACAACCAACAAATTGTCATCATTTTTTGTATATCCTAATTCAACATGTATAACACCTTATGCCATGACCTTAGAATTGTCTGCACCTAGCAATTCAATCAAAATTACCAAGCAATTTAACCAAATAGAATGACTCATCATTTTATTCATATGCATGTTCATAATTAGCAACAACAAGTTCACTTCTTCAATTTTGTGAACATAAATTCTCTGTAGTCACTATTATTGTGACCACCTCACTTGAAAATTTCATGTTGCAATGTTTATCAGTTCCTAAAATGTCTTCAACTTCATGAGTTAGCAACATTTCAACCATTAGTATAATTATTTCCATGTAAAAACATATATGCATGCACTCACAAAATGCATTCAGCAAAATGCATTTAAGTATACAATTCCATCATGTATGAGTGCAACTCTGCCACTTACCAGGCATGAGTGCAACTCTCAATGTTTATTTATTCAACGCACCCTTGCATTGATTTTCAAAATGAGCTTTATCTAAGTCATGCATCTCACCATTCATAAATTGGAAATCTGGCCAATGTCTTGACACATCTCCACACACTTCCCATTGTCTTCACAATTACTTGGATGCCTTCCTTTTCAAACTGAACACTACACCAAGAATACCATTATGTAGTGTTTATTAGTGTTAGAAAAAAGGTTACAGTCCAAGTTTTATTTAAAGGTAGGAAGCTCATTGGGTATTTTTGTGGCACATAACCTTTCTATAACCATATTTTACCATATCCAACCATGTCCTGGTCTCATACATGACTATATTTCTTAGCATCATTCCTATAACAAGTTATTATCTTTTATTTTCTCTAGTTATTGCCTCATAACCAAATTAACATGACATGCTACTATGTCAATGTGTGCATTTAAAAGCTAAAAGCTTTGATAAATATAACAAGCCTCTATCCTTTACCACACTTAGTGGTAACTTAATCCTGTCAATGCACTTAAATGATACCATACATCGTAGTTTAAAATTCAATTTGGGGAAATTCTTACCTAGATTTCCCTTTGGAAATTATACAACATAATTTCCAAAAGAGAGATACTTACCTGCAGGGCTGCCATTAAACTATTTTAATGCTACCTGATTAGATGATAACAATAGAAGTTTTTCATGCTTCTTTATCAGACTTGTAATTCAACATTCCAACTTTTTGTTGCTTCCTTCAATATGCGGCAACATTATTACCAAAACTTGCAAACAAGCAAGCATCATCACTTTATGGCTATCCCAACAAGCCATAAAATACTTCCTGCTACAATAATTGCATCAACTTATTTCTTCCTGTATCACATTTCCTTGTTTATCCTAGAAGTCTTCCATTCTCCTGGATTCATGAACCTTCAAGTGCTCTTCACTGTAATTACTATGCATGAATATTTCTGATCAGAGCACTTTCTAGCCAAAACACTCTTGGCTGCCTTTTATTTTCCATCCAAATACTAAACCGATATTAAGCTTCCTCTTTTTATTTATTTCATGGATCCATCTATCCCAACTCATACTTGGATGGATTATGATTACAATCTTGTTGTCTTATAGACTTTTGATCTTCAACAACCATTTATTTTTCGGATCCTTTTGATCCAACTCCTACATCACCCAATTCTATTTCTAGTCACATTTTCTGAGTAACCTGGGACAGTTAACACCAACTTCCTTCTTGAGTTACTTGATTTATCCTTTCCCTAACTGATCATATCAGTACAAGGATTTGCTTGCTATCTATTACTTTCCTTGTCTTGACCAGTCTAATTTCAACCTGCCTTGCACAATCCAATTCTATCATATCATAAATAATGCCCTTCATACCATGCTTCCATTGCGCACTCTGATAACCATAAGGGAAGCATTATTATAATTTCATAGCTAATCCATGGATATGATGCACTCCTTATCCAATATGAAATAATCCTTTTTCTTTATCTTATTACTGTCATTCAGGTAGTCAATTCCTTTTATAATAGATTTGACTCCCATGTATTGCTTAATCTGTATATGGGTTTCTTTGGGAGTGAATTCACTTTTACTAATTCATTCACTACATGATCTATTCCTTTATCCATATTCCATTGAATATTTGACTAACATGAGAGGACTTCCTATAGTGGCCTTCCAAAATTTTATGGTTGCACTTAGATTCACACCTTGACATTTTGTGGCCTTGGATTTTATCATATTATGAAATATTTTGTCATGGCACTCTTTCCTTGAGTACCTCTACTTATTTTTAACTAAACTTCAACCTTCTCACCTGCTAATAACTCAAATTTTTTAACTGAAACCACTTTCTCCAAAGTCCCGATGTCACGTGGCATCTCTAGAGATAAATCAGGGCAAAAGGTGGTTTGCCAAAACCACCACTCTGAGACAGGCGACAGATAGTCAGAACACCTCATTTCACTCATTCGGTACTTTACAGTCATATTATGTCAGGTGAACACCACCATGTAATGAACTCAAAAGCAAATCACTTGAAATGGATTATCCAAGCATGGAAAACCAATGCACGTGTACATAAGTATGTCTTTGATTCATGATTGGGACTCTATAACTATCAATTCTCAAGTATGGAGGCATCATATTATCCATAAAGGGTGTAATATCCAAATTTGCTCAACCTTCTGATCACTGTAAGAGCATTTCAGTGTCCACAAAATTGAGGTACATGGACAAATCTACATCCAGTGAGAATGGTTATTCAGGCAAGATGGTAGATTTACCTATGGGTAAGGAAGATAGGGTAATTGCACATATAATAGTGACTAAATTCCACACAGAACCTACTACAGACTTGAAATTGGAAGTTTGGTTGAATCCCATTATGAGGGATCTGGTCATCAATAGGGGAGTTGTTAAGAAGAAACGGAGAAAGCAACAGAGCAAAGAAACCACAGCTGAAACAACTAAAAGTGTTGGAGAGGATCAACTGGTCTGGTTAGATACTCTAAAGGGGGAGATCGCTAAGATGAAATGAGCTCTCAAATAAAATTAAGTACATTTCAACAAATTTTGGACAGTTGGTAGTAGAAGAAAGGGGCTCCAGAGATGATAGACCTGTTCTTAAACGGTCTCTTTAAAATAGGGTAATTGTTATTTTAAATCATTCCCTTATTGTAACTTATATCTACTTTTAGAAATACGCGGAGGTCGAAACGTTTTAAATTCTACAAATAATTCCTCTCTCTCTCTCTCTCTCTCTCTCTCTCTATATATATATATATATATATATATTATCTTGAGGAAGAAAAAAGGGGAAAGGAACCTGCCCTCTGTGCAGGAAGAATTTTTGTAATTTTGGGATTAAAATGAATATATAAATGCAGAAGCAGATTTTGGACTGTTTGTGAAAAGATTCTGATGGGTGGTGATATGAGCGTTGTTTTCTTTCGTAGTATGTGTTTCTTGTAAGCTTATATTTCACTTTCATCTGTCTGAATAGGAGGAATATAAAACCCAAAATTCATCTCTGAGATGCTCTCGGCTTAGAAATTTAGACTATATTTATTTCTTCTCAAACCAACTTTGAATTCATTTTAAATAATGCTCCGATGTGATTGTGTGTTTCTTTTTCTTCTAATATCATGCAAATTTTCTATTAAACTTAGACTCATCGCCTTAATTAGCCTTCTCCTCTTGATAGTTCAATGTTCTGACAATGCATTTTTCATTCCAGGCTCCATATCCCAAATGTCATCTTCGTTCCTCCATTCATTCAACAACAAACCCCAAAACAAACCAAATCTAGCCAATGTTTTCTATAGATATACCCAGCGACATGAGAGAGCCCTCAAAAATGCGTTGCAAAAAGGTGACGTTCAAACGATATAAAACATCACAAAAATTCATTGGTTTTTTGTTGTTCTTCACCCTTCAAACAACTTCATGTGCACAGATTTCAATCTGTGCACCCATAATTTACATGTGTTGCAACATCATAAGGTAACTCGTTCTTCATGCACTTTAACCACTATGCATTTCTTCTTTGTCGCGCTAATAACTTGCATGGACTACCTTTGCATTGTGCGCCAATATCTACTGTGCGCAATAATCTACGTGAACCATTGATTACACTGTTGTGAAACTACATATACTCATATTGTGCATGCACCAACCAAAATCCTTTGTTCTTTGCAATACTACGCACACCACGTGCACCATTACTATGTGTGTGCACATCGTGCAATGTTAAATTTAGCATGGGTATCTGCACACAATATTTTTCCGCGTGGCATCAAAATTTTCTGTGCACACCCTCACACCATATTTTTCTCGTGCAACACCAAAATTTAATGCGTGCATCAACACACAAATACCTTGCCATGCAATGCTAAATTTTACCTATCCCGAGCTTTTCACTGCGCCACATGTATTTTTTTTTGGGTGCACCCAACTGTGCACATTCATCTTTATGTGCATCGATTCCTCATGAATTTTGTTGTAGAAATTGGGGCTTTTTCCTAACTCTTTCCCCAATTTACCATAGACAATTTTGCAACCAAAAAATTCATTCAATTTCACCCCGATAAAACCCATTCATCCTCTGCAACAACAAATCATTGTGGGTTGACATTTCTGGAATGAATTTCCCTGAAATCAATTCACGAATTGACAATTTTATTTACTAATCTCCCTCCAACTATATTGGATTCTCTGTAACTTAAAATTTGACCAATTCCAGTTTCAAATTTGCTAGAACGGATATTAAAACAATAATATCTCACCACTTGGCCGAATTTCTCCATTTCCTCGTGAATTTACCAACTGAAATTGGGGCTCTTTCCCAATTTTAGTACCATATTGTAGCTAGACACTCTACAACTCAAAATTTGGCCACTTCGAAATAGAACCTCTGTGAAATTTTTCTTCAAATCGACTTGCTCGACCTATCCAGGCTCAATGTTGAAAACTAAAGCTCTGATGACAATTTGTAACATCCTCGGCCACCCACAGGCCGGGAAATGCCACCGCTCAGACACTTTACTTAGCTCTGAAACCATTCTGTAACATCCCCGACCATCCACGTCAGGCCATGCTACACCAAAGAACACATCCATTCTCTATGCAGCACATACTCTAGCATACTCAACATCCAAACTGAGCTATGTCACATACAATTTTCTATATGTATGTGATTAAAACATATCCACGCAAAAAACTCTTGCGGAAGCTTTATATATATAACGTTAACATAAAAATACGTTATGTAAATGCACAAATTCATACTGAAATAACAGCAAATGCATACATACAACATATACATGAAATACCCATAAATATAAACACAGTTATAAATCATGTATAGGGTAAATCCATAAAATAACACCTAAGAATAATAATGTAGCATGTAAGTTTATCACACAGTTGACACTTATCTTGGTAAGAATATCACCAACTATTTGCAAAACTTCCACAAACCTCCCAGCCTTAGACCACACTATTCATCACTCTCAACAGTGAGTCACCCCCTAGCTGGGACTAAACTCCACCTAGGTGAGGGTTCCTAACCAGGCTAACGACTCATGGAAAACAGGAAGACTCCATCACAAGTTCCTGTTCAAATAACAACCTACAGTCTCTCATTCCCCACATGCCTGTTCCACCCAAGGAAGTGTACCCCTTATCTGCTCAAAAGTCCCTCAAATCCCCCACTTCCCTTCCAAGGCTTCAACAACAGGCTGGACAGGAAGTCTCAGAGCTCTGTAGTTGCAGTTCAGCACCTTCAGGAAGTCAAATCCCAACAATTCTCTCACCCAGAGAATTTCTCATGGGCCTGACAACCCGCCTCTTCAATATTCCATGGTCCTGACAACCCATTTCTTCATTCCCACTCCCCAGATATCCAGCTACACCAACACAAAATGGATATGGATACAGGTTTAGATACACTAAAATGAATGTCTGAACGATAACTAACTGCGTGAGTGAAAAATGGTCATGGAATCATGGATGAATGATGGAAGGAATCATGGAAAAGATGATGGTAAGAATGATGGGGAACCTCTAAAATGACCTAAGTCACAGCAATATGTATGAATGTCCCCAACTTGACACTTGTCATGTTGGGAGCTATTTTGGCCCACTTGTTCGCAAGTTTAGAACTTAGGGTAAAATAATTATCCATACTTTATGATTTAAGAAATATTAATATAATATTCATTTTTGGCTCAAGCTTCCTAGCTTATCCCCTTTCCTTAACTTATCCCCTCCCTTTCCCTAACTAGTGGAGTTTCATCCCCCATCTCTTTTATCATGGTCGGTCTGTGCGTAGTGATGTATTTTATATTAAATATGAGACATGTACAAAAACAACTTCATTGACCTTTAACATATAGAATCTTTGGCCTAATAAAAACATAAGCATCCTAGCTTATAATAATTGGCTCACCAGCCTATAAAACATATTATATACATAAAGGTTCCCTGGACTCAACATCGTGTGCACTTAAGATACTATGTGCAATATCCTGGAATGTGCACACATACTCAATTCACTGTGTTGTACATGCGCGCACTATGCCATGAAACGTGCATATAAAAATGATATCAAAACAACTCGATAGCTTAAGTACATTCGTATTTACATTTACAATTGGTTTCATCCTTAGGGATATTACACCTCAACCATAGAACCCTCTAGACGTGTTGTTTGTTCAACAAAATCCTTCAGTGACTTCAACTTCCTCTCCACCATCCACATCGATCTTGTGTGTACTGGTACACATAATTCAATATCTTCAACTTGGTGTATGAGGTAGTGTTCTTGTGCATTGAAAAATGCTAGAGGTATATACTGTTGCATTTGACAGATTACTATTGTTGGGGAAAAACACCCTACTAACTAGCAAATAGAGTTCAGACTTTGCATGCAGATATGACCGAATAGAAATTACTTTCTACCTTCATACCTAGATTTAAATCCCCTTTTCTTAGTAAATGCATGGAAAGATCAAACTACCTCGTTACCGACATTTGATGTCGATCCTCCGTTGTGCTTGATTACTTGTTCGCAGTGCTCCTTCCAAAGATGACATGCATTCAAGGTGAGCAACAACTATGCATGCATACTACTTATATACTCACGGGTTAGAAATAAAACATAAATTAATCAAACCATAAAAAGTTCATGAATTGGGATTGGAAAAGCATTCTCTTTATTACTTAAAATGAGTCAACTTTACAAAAGTTGAGACCGGCCATCGCTCCTTGAACCTGATCCTGGGCTCCTCCTCTTCTGTCCTTCAACTAATTTTCTTTAAATATCCTTTGGCATTAGGAAAGGATAAAGGGTTGGTATAATGGAATATGTAAATGGGTAGAGTTTCTTTGCTATATTCTTCCTCCTCCAAATGGTACCCCTACCCCTTATTTTATAGGCTAGAAGGAGCTAGGTATTTGGACAAACCCTCGACCATGCATGGCTGGAAGTTTTAGTTAAATCACCCATAGATTTTTGTTCCATCGACAACTTTCCTTTTTTCATCCCTTTTTCAGTCCACGCGGGCTATTTTCGGTCAGCCAGCATGTACACGTGTGCAGTAATGGGTTAGGGCACATGTGCCTTTACACAAGAGGATTTTCAAAGAGTTGTTCAGTAGTGCTTTTGGAAAAGAAAGGATATGAGTTGGCCTGATGCCAGGTAAGCATGTGTGGTGCAATTTGGGGTTATAACAGATGCCCCCTAATGTGTGAGGTCAGAAGAGCATCTGATGACCGAAATACATTACCAATCTTTACTGATATGCCAAGTGATTGAGCCCAACGATCAAGAACCAGGAGGTGTCATCTGCAAAATAAAAAATGTCTCACCGAGGTGGGAATACCCATGCTCGGGATAAAATAGAACCATGGCTACCAATCAAATACACTATAGATCCATGTCAAATAACTATAAAGAGTAGCCACAAACAATACACGACAGAGCTACATCTCGAAATCAGGAAGATATACATATAGAGTATCCATCTTCCAGACGTTGATTCGGCCTGATGGCTAGGGATGAGATCTTCAGAGCTCAATAAACAACATCAAAGTCTTCTAAAACTTAGGTAGGAGTCTAATATGAGTGTAGGAATGCACTACCCAGAGGTCTTTGACAACTTGTTGGTCATGGACTTGATTATCTTGATGTTCGGACTGAAGGCTTCAGTGATTTCGAACAAGGACTTAATTGGATGTTTAGGATTTCCGGGTATGCAGAAAAAAGACACACTGCAGAGGGGCCGACTCAGGCTTAGTGAAAAACTTCCCTTGGACAATAGCATGACAAGTGATGAGACTCAGGCAGCATGAATGTTAATCATAAGTCTATGAAGCAGGAAGCAATGCAAACTCTCCATATGTTTGGAAGAATAACCAAATGGTGGAGGACACAACTCTATATAGTGAGAACAAATTCCTAAGGTCATACTACATCCCATAGTCTGATGAACAAACAGACAGATGTGCTTTATCCAAGGGTGACTCATTATGCTACCAATAAATAAAATACTTTTCCCTTCCTCTTTTTGGGGTATATTTGATTTTTTTGTTCTTTTCAATAACAGTGGAAAAAGAATAAAGGAATATTACATTACAATGGAGGAACAAGTGTTGCAAACATGCAAGCTCAAGACACAAGGCCAAGACTGATGTTCTAGTAAAATGATACTCGGGAAAAATCCTCCGGTGGCCAAAGGTGTTAAGACGCAGAAGCAAACTATCACAAGCTGGTGGAAAGGTATGGAAATGCAGTTGATAAAACACACAATGGTAATGTCCTTCGATGTAAGTTTAATGAGCCCATAGAAGGTAAGCTTGGTGGTTTTTCATATTTAGAGAGTCTGAAAAAACATAAAAGGAGACTCCATTGAGGTACATTTTTCGATGATAGTCTAGTAGGTTCGAAAGAAGGGTAAAATAGCACCGATTAGATGTTGTTTCAAAACCATTTTAAAGAGTGTGACAAAGACAAGATCACTCGGCCATTTTCTCATTTTTAAGGAGTCTGAAAAAAGCTTAACTATGGACTCTATCAAGAATATTCTTCTGGAGCAATTTAACGAGTGTGAAAGAATAAGGTCACTGGATGATCTTTTCAATTTTAGGGAGTCTGAAAAGAGCTTAACTATGGACTCCATGCGGGTTTCTTTTTCGTAAGTTTAGTCCCTCAGGCCCGAAAAAGGGATAAAATTATATTTGAGAGTACTCTTCTAAAGAACATAAGTTCTATAGTGTATACCTTTGTTTGTACAGTTGACTGTCCAGACCGAAAAAGGGTTAAACTACTACCAAACAGACGTGACTTCAAATTTCAGTTTAACGAGCGTGAAAGGACACAAGATCACTCGGCAATCTTTTCATGTTTAGAGGATCTAAAAATGGCTTAAAAGGAGACCAGTTATTTTTTGGGAGTCCTGAAGGTGAGACAAAGAGCGAAGAAGAATCATGCAAATGAGGCTCAAACTCATATTCAGGAAAGGCTATAAGAACTCTTGAGCCTACAGTGTTTTATAGATGGCATGGACACCATAATGCAACCAGGAACTACCTGGGGCATCCATGTTCTAGTAAGCTCTACCGCCAAGTTGCGACACTTCTAAAGAAGATATGATGGTTCCATGTCACAACCTGATGGGATCGATCCTATAGCAAAGGAAAAAGACAATGAGATGCAAAAGTCGGGGTAGTAACCTGACCTATATGCTCAAGTTGATTCTTGGAAAAAATTTCATCGACTGTCAACATTTTCTCAAAACTCAAAAAAAGGTGTCCCAATACCCAATCAAATCCCTCCCATATAACTGATGAATCACTCTAAATGGTTTTTGGTATAAAGAAACTGATAAGGGAGGCCAAAACAGTGACAAAAAGAGGCCAAAAAGTATATAAATAGAAGTTGGCAACTCATTATCACCATTGTTGATTTGGAAATTGACTCTAGAGCCAAAAGACCCCCTTTGCTAAAAACGGTGATTTCGGGAGCTACAGTGGATGAAACGAACTTCCGCTTGGACCAAGTAAGTACAAACTCCCTTATCTAGCTATTCAATTCTTCAATTTTGCATTGGCTTTCATTTTTTTGGATGGGCATCAATCTTTAAAAGGTCGGCCCTAGGTACACGTGGGTTGTCTCTGGACAGGCCGTGTGTACACTCAGGTAGAGTAAAGGCTGCCCGCATGTACATGTGACTATCATCTCTACAGCTTGCATGGACTCCCATTTTGTAGAAAAATAGAATTAAAGGGAAAGTACTAACCCTCCTGAACTTTGTTGTGTTGGCAAGATGTATGTCCAATGGAGGGAAAGGAAGCATGAAGAAATCAGTGAGTTGGTTGCGAGAGATTTGAATGTCGTGGCTGTGTTGATGTAATGTGGTTTACTGAAGTTCTTCCTATGTCCATTTATGCGAGCGCAACCAAGGCTACTAAATGCCTTGATTGACTACTAGCACCCTGATGCAGAGGCCTTCATGCTAGAGGAGCAATCACTGGTGCCCACCACTGAGGATATCTATTTTTTGACTGGCCTCTCAAGGAGAGGGGAACCAGTCAACTTTAGAACATTTCTTGTGGGACTGAGTAAGATATCAAAACTAAAATCAAAGCATTGTGAGGCTGGGACTGACCGTGTGGGCTCCCAGGTACCCATCAGTAAGATCACTAACCTATCATTGCAGGCGATATTATTACTGATTGGGCAGATTACCGGTTCAACAACCTTGCATCAGGCATCTTGCGCACAGATGAACTTTGTTATCTAGTGCTTGAATGCACAGGTTTTTGACTGGAGTACCACACTAGTCGAGTGCATGAAGAGGCAATTGACAGATTACCGACAGCGGACACAAAGGAACTTCAGGTTCGAGACAATTTTGTGTTCATTCTTCTTTGAAAGAGTTCTGAGATTTAGTCCTCGGGAAGTAGTATGAGGACATTAGGCCTCTTTTCCTACATTGTGTAGATGGTTAGTATTACTACCACGACAGGGTGGTGGAAGGACCAATGATTCCTTCGATGATGACTTCTTTGCGTGGCTGTCACGACATATCCATGTGATCAAGGATTACCCATATGCAGGGATAGATTTTTATAGAGTTCCTGAGATACCAGTGCCTCGTGGTGAGGAGTGGGGGGAGATGGGTAAGTCTCCACCTTTGTAGTTTTTTTGTTTTCATATGTAATTTTTATGTCATTTTTTGTATTCCATAGTATTTAATGGGTATACGTTTCTTGCATGCAGATGTGGGACCCATGCGACCTGTGGATTATGCACGAAACATGCGTCGTCCACGGTCAGAAGCCAAAATTGTCATTGTTGGGGGAGTAACAGTAGCAGGGAACCTCCCAGCCGGGGAGGCTAAGAGGGTCCTTAGACGAGTTGAGCGGAACTTCACTGTACTCACTCGCATAGTCTCGATGGTAGAGATAGAGGACCTGCCACCATCCATGCAACCTCATGTAGTGGGGGCACCTCCGACGTGGGTCTGATTTTTTAGGTGTTTATCCCATGCTGTGGACTATTATAATAGGGCCCATAGGCCCTGAACCTATTTAGACTTTTTATGTGCCACGTGCACTTACTTGTATATATTTTTGAGGGCATAATCCCTGTGACTCGTTATTAGTCTCGTTTTTGAGGTGCTTTCATCCATCTATGTACTCTGGTTGTTTTATGATGTTATATGTGTTTTTTTGATCTTTTGTGTCTTATGGATCACGTGTGCAAAAATGTATTTACATGCTTATGTCAATGTTCTTTCATATGTGTGCAAGATGCCAATCCAAAATTTGATTAGCTAGAGTATATGTAATTTGGTTTAATCTCCTAGGAACATGAAAATATGTAATATAATCAAAGTTTCATTCTAAGAGACGTACCCTAAGGAATAGTACATGCAAAGTTGGATCATGAACCCGATATACTTTATTTAGTTGTGGCACAACTAGTTGAGCGTCGAGATAGACCCAAAGATGAGAGATACCTAATGACAAGGCGTCACGAAGCAAATCAATAACTGCACTATACTCGGTGACATTATTTGTGGTGTCACCTAAGCATATACCTCCAAAAGATAACAACTGGCCCTGAGGTGTAAAGATTACCCAAGCTGCGAAGGCAAGCCTCCGAGTGTACCGACTAGCACTGTCTGCATACCCAATGAACACCTCGGAATCACTTGAAATCCACCATATTGACGAAAGATAACATCAATGACATGTCCATAACACTTAAAAGAAACTAAAAAGTAATACTACAAAGACTATACATATGT
>JASDQU010309186.1:29507-64941 GCA_032191745.1 Picea mariana
GCTAAGGGTAAAAATAATCCTAAGCTACTGACTGTTCAAACAGAGATTCAAACACCTAAGAGGAGTACTTATTATCAAAGGAGAGGATGAATGCCTCACCCTTAACAAAAAGTAGCCTGTACAAGCACGCGACTGTTACTCAAACAGCACACGTGCGAACGCACAGTGAACAGAGACAGAGGGTGTGTACATGCAGGCTGACCTTGTACAGACTATGTGTATATCTAAACTCTAAGAAAAAGTGAAAAGAAATAGAACAAACCAGGAAGAGACCACTGATATTGATAACCAGGATCCCTTGAAGGCTTGACTACTCTTTCTAACAGAAAAAAAAAATAATGCAAGGAAAAAATAATAAGAGAAAAACAATCTGAGATAAGACTGTTAGCAAACAAGACTCAGACAGAATTCCATAAAACCCCCTGAGAATATGTGATTCTGATAGGGAAGAGGAGGACTGAATCTGAGGTTCTCTGAACTCCTACACGCTACTACTACCTCTACATCTAGCGTTCACATGCGATATGTACAAGGATAGGGTGTGGGTACATGCGTGCAGGCCTTGTGCAGGCCACATGTACCTCTGTGGCTCCCAAAAAACATAGTCAAGAAAAAGTCAGGGAAAGCTAGTATGGAAAACTAGACTCCCTAGCTCAGACTTTACAGAAATGAAAAGAAAAGACAGGCAAGAAAAACTAATCTTTAAACTACCCAAAAACTAAATAAAATTCCATGAACCCTAAAGAGTTAATCCCCAGTATGGTCACCAATTCTGTTGTTGGGGAAAAACACCCCATGGACTAGCAAATAGAGTTCATACTTTGCATGTACATATGACTGAATAGAAATTACTTTCTACCTTCATCCCTAGATTCAAATCCCCTTTTCTTAGTAAATTCATGGAAAGATAAACCTACCTCATTACCAGTATTTGATGTCGATCCTCCATTGTGCTTGATTACTTGTTCGCAATGCTCCTTCCAAAGCCGACCTGCATTCAAGATGAGCAACAACTATGCATGCATACTACTTATATACTCACGGGTTAGAAATCAAACATAAACTAATCAAACCATAAAAAGTTCATGAATTGGGATGGGAAAATCATTCTCTTTATTACTTAAAATGAGTCAACTTTACAAAAGTTGAGACCGGCCACTACTCCTTGAACCTGATCCTGGGCTCCTCTTCTTCTGTCCTTCAACTACTTTGCTTTAAGTCTCCTTTGGCATTAGGAAAGGCTAAAGGGTTGGGACAATGGAATACATAAATGGGTAGAGTTTCTTTGCTATATTCTTCCTCCTCCAAATGGTACCCGTACCCCTTCTTTTATAGGCTAGAAGGAGATAGGTATTTGGACAAACCCTCGGCCATGCATGGCTGACAATTTTAGTTAACTCACCCATAGCTTTTTGTTCCATTGACAAATTTCCTTTTTTCAGGATTTTATCGGTCCACGTGGGTTGTTTTGGGTTAGCCAGTGTGTACATGCATGCAGTAATGGGTTAGGGTGCGTGGGCCTTTACACAAGAGGATTTTCAAAGAGTTGTTCAGCAATGTTTTTGGCAAAGAAAGGATATGATTTGGCCTGATGCCAGGTAAGCATGTGTGGTGCAATTTAGGGTTATAACAATTACTCGGGGAATTTCTCTCTTCCAATACATTATATCTTCTTTATGGATTTATTTTGATGATAGTCACCTACAAATGTTGATGCAATAAAATAATATCAAGGCATACATAAATTTGCAGATAAAATATAATATGTCAATAAGTTCTGCTACAAATCACATAAGAAGTACATTTTCCTTATAAAACAATACTTACTACATGTATTTTCGAAGTACATAAATAATTTGTTTTATGTTGTTGTCAAAGCCATCTGGGAGAGATGAAGGTAGAACATACTGTGAAAAAAAACAAATAATTATTATTTGTTTCCAAAAAGTGCCTACCAATAAGGAAATATATTATAACCTACTAATTAACTTAATGAATGTATGCCAGTTGTGTGTTTTAACCCCAACAAAATCACCTTTTTTCGTTAAGATATTTTGTATTTTCGATGAAAACCCCGTCGAAAACCTAATTTTTCAAATGACCTCTTTTACAATATTGCTTTGTTTCTCTATCAATAACCAAGGAAGACTAGTGTTTTGTTCACAACCCTCGCCACTAGAATTAATAATAAAATTTTGCAATGCCGAATTAGCTTCCTGGATGTCACAACAAATATTTCCAATTCTCTCTTTGTCAGTCCTTCCATCTAATATTTTCCATAACATTTCTGTTATGTTCTCCCCGATATGCATTGTATCAAATAGATGAACTATTTGTAGGTGCTCGTAGTATGGACATCTATTGAATTTCATTAAGTAACTTTTCATTCCTCGTGGAATCCCATTAATGCCTTACGACATTCATGAAACATCAACAAATTGAAATTAACACTAATTAATGGGACAAAATGAAATTAATACTAATGAAATTAACCAAAGATTTATATAATATGTCATACATAAATAATTTGCGTACCTTGACGATTTCTAATATATTCCAACTTCCATAGGTGAGGTGTCATTCTTCATGGTTTTTTTCCATTTTCTTCTTTGCCATTGAATTTTGCTTTGTCTTTAGTTAGATAACTATGGTTCTTAGGAATAAAGTGCCTATACTCATCAAACACTTCCTTTCCTAAACTCCTTGAATGACAAGATTTTATCCTCGGACCAGAAACTATGCATGTAAATTTACCCTTTTTTTGAATACCTACAAGATATATGAATTAATATAACGTAAAATTAGAGTTACAATTTAAAATAGTGCATGATATTTTCAATAAATATATATAATATTAAATCAAAAAATAAAGTAACAATATACTACAAAAATGTGTTAATCTGGGAGCATCATGAATTGTCCATGATAGTATTCCATGGAATTGAAATTGTTTTTTCCCTATTGGTCTAAATATGTCATACATAGTGACGCCAACCCATAACTTCAACAACTTATCGATAAGAGGCTCAATATATACATTCATATTGTTAACCTGGTACCTGCCTAATTGGTTAAACATACTGCATGATTAATTATAATTATCTAGATTTCGTTATCTATAAAAGAAATAATTACCATGCATGAAACAAAGAAATGAAATATTTTTTCATACTTTAAAGAAAATAAAAGATAATTAAATACCTGGAACAATCATTGCCAACATTGTGTGCTCTCTCTTGATCGACATCCAAGGAGGAAGGTTATTGTTTATAACAAAAATAGGCCACACTGAATATGTAGAATGAAGCTCTCCAAATGGATTGACACCATCGGCTCCCAACGAAAGTATAACATTATGAGGTTGTTCTTTAAAAATTGTCCACTTTTCTTCGATGTACTTCAATGCAAAACCATCTGTAGGAATTCGAAGAACATCGTCTCAAATTTTGTTCTTTGCATGGAAATCCATAAAATGTGTTATACTTTGGCACCTGAACAACCGCTAGAAACGTGGAATTATCGGAATATAACGAAGAACTTTGCGAGGCACCTTCTTTGATGCTTTATCGGTTTGATATATACTTATTTGACATTGTGGGAATTCATTTTCTAATGCATATTGTCCATAGTATATGATATGATCATTAGGAGATGCATCAATAGCCTGATATTCCATTCAAATTTCTTTCATAATCATAAGTATTTCTTGATATGTGTGTGGCAAAATATTTGACATCGGTAATAGAAATTCACCTAACAATCTACAAAATTCAAAACAATAAGTCAATGTAAACAACATTAATCATCAATATCGCATCCAATATACTAATTTACAAATTGGAAAACAATAGAAATATAGGAAAAAATTGAACCTTTTAAGTATTTGTGAACATGCAGGCATAAATAATTAACAAATTAAATACCTTAGTATCTATGTGAGGCATGTGTTTGATAAACCATTCAAAACCTTCAATCTCACCAACAACAATATAGCAAATAAAATATTTGTTGTTGATCCTTCATAAAGAGGTTGACGTGACTTCTTGAGTAGAGGATCAACATCATGAATATCATCCTGGTTGTCCTCATCCATTGGAGAAAATGTGTCTTGGAACAATCTATGTATCTCATATTCCTTATTTGAATCATTAATGTTATCTCCATCAATATCATCATTAATAATTTGATCAACGGCTTCAATATTCTGATCTCGAAGTTCATCACCGTGTAAAGGAGTATTTCTGCTAGTAGTTGGCAAATAACTCTCTAGAGGTCAAAATTTTGGGGGCATCATCTATATATTTAAAAACAACGTAGAAAAGTTAGTGTGTATAGAAAATATAAAAATACCGATAAGAAATATTACTAAAATTCATGACATGATGATTATTACAAAGAATACATTAAATATTGAATCATCTTACCAAGGGACGATATTCATAACCCCCTCCAGCATGCCCCTTCTCCCTACAATGTCTTTCAGCTATTTTTATCAAAAGTCTTTTTCTTTGCAATCCCCTGCATTCATAGCAAGGGAAATAACATTTTCCATCGCCCCTCGCCTCTAATGTCGCTCTTAATCAAGCAAGATTCCTGTCATTTTCGTTCATAGTGACGAATCCTTGTTGTGACAAGTAATTGTCTAACCTACACCATACCAAACAGTGAGTTGTCAAATTTTTATATTTTAGCTACTCCTTCATGATATTTTATCTACTCCTTTCGATTATGATATGTTTATTTACATTGACCTACAATCCTCACAATTATTTCTTCTAATACATTTTGACATGATTTTTTTATTATTATCGATTAACTATTAAGATTGATATGCTTTAATTTATACTTTAAAGTAGTGTGTACTGAATCACCATGGAAAATAATTACACACCATTTAATGAAAGTGGTTAAAATTTCTCAAACTTGAATCACTCGACACCATACACTAGCCTCTAAGTTGTTTTGTAGACAAAATGTCAATCTTTGAATTTCACCACTAAAAAAAGAATGCCAACCACTTGTCATCCACAATTGAGTTGGGTTGGTTTAGATTATGACATGTTTATTTTCATCTACATACAACGGTCAAAATTTTATGCTACTTATAGTGGTCACAGTTTTATTTTCTAAGACACTTTAGCATGTTCTCATTTTTCATTGTTTGACTAGTAGATTTCATCATGTTACCATAGATTTGTTTTATATTTTAGCTACTCCTTATTAATAGTGTATAAACAAGTTACATCAACTACAAACTAGAGTTAATCACTACATCTAGAATTGTGTGTGATTATAAAAAATTGAGAGAAACAACATCACATATAAGAATACAATGTTATATGACTAACCTAACCTAATACTAGACTAAATATATGACATTAGTATATATAGGCACAACATCATAGAAACACAAAAGTTAGAGAGCTAACAAGGTCTCTAAGGTATAGAATTAGACATAAGAGGATTTTTTTTTCATGACTTTCTATTTCAAACATTAGTCCAACCGGTAAAGTTGTTAGGAGTTGGTGGTTTTGTAATAAGGATTAAGTTTACATAATGAATTGTAGGCTCAAATTAATCTAGATTGATAATGACATCCGTTTTTAATGTTTGAATTGACTTATTGATGGAGAAATTTTCACTCTTCTTAAAATACTTCTTGGGAAAATATTTTTCTTGACATTTCACTTGAATTTCCATAGAATATACTATCTAGATCCAAAAACCAATTAAATGAAATATGGTACTACACATATAATATATTATCAAGGAAAAAACAAGCTACATGAAATTTCGACATTTGAACAAAAATTTACAAGTTAAATGAGTACATCAATAAAAAAAACATACTAACCTTGCAAGTTCAAAATATGAGCTATGTAGATCGAGAATTGGATTTGTTCAACCGGTGGGTGATGGAAAAAATAAACAGCTCAAACAAAATCCAAGAACAGTGTCACAACTATAGCAATTGTGTCGCAAAGTCTCTTAAAGTCAAGTATATATAGATCAACTAGTCAACTAGCCATTAGCATATGTTTTTTGAGATAGGCAAAATTTTTAGGGCAATAGAGATGAAATTTCATGGAAATAGCAACGAAGTTTCATGGAAATAGCAACAAAAATCCTACCCTAGTTAAAAAACATATTCGTGGCAATATCGACGAAAATCCTGCCCTATTTAAAAAAACATGAAAATAATGGAAACATGGAACAATTTCATGAAGCAATCTTCCCATATGTAGTAGTGAAGTGAAGGATAGTGTATGAGGCATGTTTATAAACATAGTACTTGGAAAAAATAGGCCAAATTAAAGGGAAACCCAGTTGTTCCAAGTAGAAAAAGCACCACGAAGCTTCCAAGGAGGGGAATAAGAAGTTGAAAGGGGGGAAGGTTAAGAAGATGACAACCACTACACATCAGTGTAAATATTGTAGCAACCATTGCAATGGTCACACTGCAGAAAAATGTTAGAAGCTACATCGATATGTGAACTTGAAGAACTACAAAAAGTACATAAAGAAAAATAACCTTCTAGACACAAATTCAAGCATCATGTTGAAAGTAGCTCTAATGTGGATGAAAATATTGTCTGCACATCTATGAAGAAGGAGGCGGATCTAAGTATCCTTCATCACTAGGAAGAGAAGGAGATGACCAAGATCTTCCACATAAAGTTTTAGGTTAAGAAGACCAAGATACATGCTTTGTTTGACTCTAGTTCATAGGCTAATCTCATAGTAGAAAATCTATGTTGAAATATTGTAACTGCAAAGAGTATTCTATTTATTATTGATGTATTATTCATTATATCAATCCCCTTTTGTGGATTGATCATGTCAGGCATTGTAAATGACCAAATCCTCTTTTGTGGATTGGTCAAACCCTAATTGTAATATGAAAAATGAGAATTCGAACCCCAGAATAGATTAAAGTGGTTATAACCACCCAGAAAGAGAAGTCGACCCTACTTGCGAAAAGACATTTTGTTTCAACACCTACCAGATTGTATAAATAAAGGAGGCCAGTGCCTCATTTGTTCACTCACTCACTTGATCATCCAGAGTGCATGTTTGGATATGCAGTTGGAGAATAAGGAAGAGAGAGAGAGGCACATTACTTGAGAGAGGAATTTATTTATTGTTTGGTTTATTCTCTTGGCATTGTATTGACTATCTATATTAAGGAAGTTTTTGTTGGGTTTTCTCCCCCAAGAGGGTTTCCTAGGATAGATGATGTGTCTCTTGTGATTGTGTTTCTCTCAGTGATCCTATCTATTCTATTGTTATCTAGTAAATTTAAAAGAATCCTAATAATAGCTTAAACTTTAACATAGAATTAGAGTTAAGCTGAAGAGATCATCTTTACAGGAAAAAGAAAAACGTCATTGTTGTCATACAAGAAAATTAGGTCTTTTATTCAAGAGGAATTTTAGCCCAAAAGACATCTAGAAAAGTGCACCATAGCCCAAGGAAATCTTTGGCACCTTTAGCGCACCTTTTTAGTGGATAGAACTCCAGGAAAATGAAACTCTAGTTTTCACCGGTACCAGAATTACGAGAAAACTAGAAGCACCAGAAAACCAGAAGTACCAAGAAATCAGAAGCACCAATCCAGAAATCCATTGGTCAAGTTTGAGGGGGGGAAATTTGGATTTTCAGAAATATGATTGTACCAACTTAATCACCTCAGCTCATCACATCTAGCCCCTAGATCACAATTTAAAATTTTGAAGTTTGCAAAATTAGGGTTTCCTCATAAAACTATAAGTTGCAGTTGTAGTTGCAGTTTCAGAATCAGTTGCAGTATTAGTTGAAGTATGAGTTGTAGTACCAGTTGTAGTCACCATTGAAATTTTAAGAGTTGGTAATTATTACCGATGTTACCATATGGTGCCACTACCTGCAAATGCTATCAGAGGTATTTGCAGGAGAACATATATCTTTCCATAGATCCAGAAGGATCTCATGATCCAACACATTTAGAGGAATAATGCAACCCAGGTTTGATTATTCTGATATGCATCTATTTTTTATGACATTATTTTGATCTAGGTTGCATTTTGAAGATATGACCATAATACTAACCCTTGGTCAAAATTAAAATCAAGGTATTAGATGGATTAAAGTTGAGATCATAGAGTTTATTCTCTAACCCAACCTTCTGTCAAGATAGCATATTGTCCTAGTACAAAAGACAAGTTGAAGAAAGTGCTTATCATATTGAATGAATGACACTTGGAAGAAAAGAAACACACTCATTCTTGAATACAAGGCTCCAGGCCCTAGGTTTGATTAAGTTGATAAGATTCAAAGTTGCACATGAAAAGTTACAAGTAAACACTATAGTTGAGGTTGCAGTCTTTGAAAAGTATTATACTTGGTAGAAAGTAAGCATATTGAGATAAACTCTTAATGTAACAAATACAACTAACAACTCCTATAGGAGAAACTTCTTATGTTGATTCTAGGTTACCATGAAGAAATTTTTGATCACAACACTAGAAGAGTGTTGACCTCATTTCGTATTATATTTCTTACCTTTGATCTTTTCTTTAGATAGGTCACAAGTGATAGCTCTAAAGGAGCTATTGTGATAATTATTTGTGTTTTGTTTTATCTACTATTATCAAAAGAGTATTATTCTTGCTTGTTTTTTTATTGACCTTGTTTTAGTTCACAGGTGATAAACTTGAGGAAGATATAGTGAAGGTTGCAGAAGGAAATATATTAGATGAGATATGAAGCAGACTATGTACATCACCATATACGCTCATGTACCAAAGAAGATGAAGAAGAAGCTATCTTTTGAGATTCAAAGTATCTCATATGAAGACTGATTGAAAGGAGCGAAAGGATCCAAAGATGACTGAACATTAGAACAAGAACTCTCAACAGAATTGTTCAAAGGTAAATAAATCCACCTTGACAAGAAGAAAAACTCGGTTGAAGCATGACTCTATGTTTCATATTTAGACTTGGTATTCAAACACCAATTATATCCTATAAGAGATGATGAAATCCTTATAGACTCGGAAGAAATCGAGAGTAAGCCTGATCTCATAAAGGATCATATGAAGAGACAACTTCTAGGACTGGGATACATATGTCGTGAGAAGACTAGACTGTAGCTTCAAAAACTTCTAGAAGATATGAAATATCATGGGAAGATTCCCTTGTTTCAATAACAGAGAATGAAGCCATAAGAAAGAATAGGATATGGATTCTTCCGTGAGACTAGAAGAGAAGTCAATATTGACTTACAAAATTGATTTATACAGATCAAGCATGTTGTATATGTACAAATCCCAATGTGTGTCGAGAGGATTCTCCTAGGAAAAGGGAGAAGACAATGACGAGACACTTATTGAAGAAATAGTTCCAGTATTTATGAAGACAACCAAAACAACTATGATTCATATATAGTATGAGATGGAAGGGGAGCAATCCCCATATTTAAAATTCAGTGGTGATTGGTGCATTAAATTAGTTGGGTCATGGACACATGACTACAATAAAAGATAGTGTTACCCCCATGAAAGAAGAAGAGATATTTCCAATATCATTTATTGAGCCACTCTTAGTTTCAGATGAATTTGTTACCATGATGAAGTAGAAGAGTTACTCCCATATTTCAGTAGTCACAGTGAGAATGGAGCAACCATTCTCATCTTTAGAGCAGGTGTAGGTGTAGAGTCCCAGTTCCAGAAGGAATAGTTGTAGAGCGAGGAGAGGACATACTCTCAAGCAGTGATACAAATATTTCTTTGGAAAGAGCACATAGAGCTAGCACATGATTGTACAGATTGAGTTTCATCTGAGCAAGTGTACCAGATTGGTACAATGTAATGAGAAAATTTTATTTGAAGATTGAAGATAGAAAGACTCATGTCTGCTAGTTGAAAGAAGATTTGTACATGTTGAAGCAAGATCCTAGAGCTTGGTATGGAAGAATTGACAAGTTTCTTGATGAGCTTGGTCTTTACCAAGAGTAAAGTTGATTCTAACCTTTATCTCAAAGTTATGAATGATGATCCAATGATGTTACTACTATATGTAGATGATGTATTCTTAACAAGATGAATAAAATATCATCACATATTGCATAAAAATATCGTTATAGAGTTTGATGGAAGACCTAAATGCATTATCTCTTAGATCTTGAAGTTTGTTAGAGCACAAAGAAGATCTTACTTAACCAAGGGAAGTATGCAGTTAAAATGAAGAGGTTTGACATGCTGAAATTTAAATCCATGTACGCACCCATGGAAACAAAGTCGAAGCTCCTGGTAGATACCTTGTCAAAATTGGTTGATGTTACTCTGTACAGACATATTATTGGTTCAGTGATGTATTTGACAAATACCAGGATAGATTCATTTTTTTTCTTGAGACAGTATCTGGTAGAACCCAAACGTGTTCACATTGTTTCTGCAAAACATATGATGAGATACCTTAAGCGTACATTAGATTTTGGTCTCTATTATACTAGAGATCATGACTTCATACTGAGTGGTTACACCGATTCATATTGAGTTGGAAGTGTTTTTGATAGAAATATCACTTCAAGATGTTGTTTCAGTCTAACGTCAGCCATGACTTCATGGCAGAGTAGGGAGTAATTCAACATTCTCCAAGCACAGTAGAAGAAAAATAAATTATTGCATGTTCCACCAATTGTGAAGATATATGGCTTCAGAAGTTGTTGACATATGTATTTGATCTGGAGATGGAATCCATCATGATCCTATGTGATAACCAGAGTTGCATAGAGATGATGTGTTCTATGATAAGTCAAAGCACATAGAGATCTGTATCACTTCATTCGTGATATGTTGCAGAGAGGAGCCATAAATCTCCAATATAATAGCACAAATGAACATATTGTTGATGTGTTGACCAAGTCTCTATCTCATGTAAAGTTTGAGCACTTTTGAGATAAGCTTGGTGTAGTTCGAAAGGACCTCCTTAAAAATGGGGAGTAGTGTTGTGATGCCAGCTTCATGTTTTGATGTCAGCCTAGTGCTGACGATTTCCATCTTCGTGTTGATATTGATGTGTTTCCAACCTAGTGTTGTGATGCCAACTTTGTGCTGATGATGTGTTTCCATCCTTGTGTTGTGATGCCAGCTTCATCTTGATGTTGTTCTAGCCTCATTTTGTGATGATGTGCCATCTTCATGCTATGATGATGTGTTGTTAGCCTCATTCTATGATGATGTGTTGCTGGCCTCGTGTTGTGATGATGTGTTGCCATCCTTGTGTTGTGATGTCAGCTTCATGTTGTTGATGTTGTGTTTTCAGTCTCATATTATGAGGCCAACTTCATGCTTATGATATTGTGTAACCATCTTCATTCTTTGATGCCATCTTTGTGCTAAAGATTCTCAGCCTAGTGCTGATGCTGATGATGCTCTAGCCTCCATGATGTGATGTAGATGTTCTTGATGATGCTCCATCCTTTGTGTTGTGATATTGTTGTTGTTGATGTTGTATCAACATTGTTCTTTTATTATTGGTGATGATGATGTATTAGTGTTATACTAATCCATGTTCATACAAATGATGATGATGTTGCCACTTCAGCTTCTTGCTGAATATAATGATGATGCTGATGTTATTTCATCTTTCATGATGAATATGATGATGTTACTTTAGCCTCACGCAAAAGATGATGATGATGTTACCTTAGCCTCATGCTGATGAGGATGATGACGCTACTCCAGCTCCATGATGTGAACGAAGATGATGAGAAAAATGTCTGATGATTTATAGATATGCCATTTAGTGTTCTAGATCCTATTGATGTTGTTTCCCTCTCTCTCTCTCGCTTGATGTTGTTTTATAATACCCTTCTTGTTAAGGGGGAGTGTTGAAATATTGTAACTGCAAGGAATATTCTATTTATTATTGATGTATCACTCATTAGATCAATCCCCTTTTGTGGATTGATCATGTCAGGCATTGTAAATGACCAAATCCCCTTTTGTGGATTGGTTAAACCCTAATTTTAATATGCAAAATGAGAAGTTGGCCCCCAGAATAAATTAAAGTGGTTCTAACCACCCAGAAAGAGAAGTCAGCCCAGCCATTGAAAAGACACTTTATTTCAGCACCTGCCCAATTGTATAAATAAATGAGGCCAACGCCTCATTTGTTACTCACTCACTTGATCATCTAGAGTGCAAGTTTGGAGCTACAGTTGGAGAATAAGGAAGAGAGAGAAAGGTGCATTACTTGGGAGAGGAATTTCTTTATTGTTTGGTTTATTCTCTTGGCATTGTATTGGCTATCTATGTCAAGAAAGTTTTTGTTGGGTTTTCTCCCCCATGAGGGTTTCCTGAGATAAATGATGTGTCTCTTATGATTGTGTTTCTCTTATTGATCCTATCTATGTTATGGTTATCTAGTAAATTGAAAAGAAACCTAATAATAGCTAAAACTCTAACAATCTAGTCAACAATCTTCGATTTGAGGTTCATGATCATCTTATCCCCTATACATTAGGTTGGGTAAACAAGGATGCAAAGATCAAGGTAACAAAGTAGTGAAATATTAAATTTGTTGTAAGTATTGATTTTATAGATGAAGTAGAATTGGATGTAGTAGCATTGGATGTATTCAGAGTAGTGTTTGGAAGCCCCTACATGTATATGATGGATGATATGTTCATGCAGAGAGACAAATAGTAATTCATCATCAAGGATGGGAAATACTTCATCATCCAAACGCACAAAGGAAAATAAAAAATTTCATGGGTAAGTGCCAATCAAGCTAACAAATTGATTAGTTCTAGCAAGAAATATGTTTTACTTTTCCTAAGGGAAAATTAGTCTAGTGAAGAGTCGTTAAAAGTAAATACATCCCTAGAAGGGTGTACTAAGATGAAAAAAAATGAATTGGAGGATTTGTTAAAGGCGTATAGGGGAGTGTTCGAGGACCCTAAAGGGATACCACCAAAGAGGGAAGTGGAGCACTAAATCCAATTATTTCCATATTCCCCCTTGTGAAATATTGGGTTGTATAGACAATATATTATGGAAGAAAACGAAGTAAAGAAGTAGTTCCAAAATTTATTAGAGAAGGGTGTGATTCAACCTATTACCTAACCTTGTGGGTCACCCATCATAATTGTTCCCAAGAAGGATGGGACTTGGAGAATTTGAACTCGTTATACATAATTGAACAAGATTACACTAAAGAACCGATACCCTCTTCCCAAGATTGATGTTATGTTGGAGTAGTTGCAGCATGTCAAGTACTTCACTAAGCTAGATTTGAAATCAAGATATTATTAGGTACAATTCAAAGAAAAATATACCTAGAGGATTTCATTGAAGACAAGGCAAGGTTTGTATGAGTGGTCGGTTATGTCATTCGTTTTATGCAATGCACCAACTACATTCATCAGACTAATTAATGATGTTTTATTCCCTTATTTAGATTCATTTTTTTATTGTCTATTTAGATAATATATCGATTTATAGTTCTGCTTGGGATGACCACACCTCACATTTTATGAAGGTGTTAGAGATACAAGTTTTCTCAACAGTATTTGGTGTATTTGGGGTATGTGATTGGTGGATATGAAATAAATATATATGCCTCCAATATGGAGGCCATCATGAAATGGCCAATTCCTACAAATTTCATAGAAATTAAGAGATTTTTTGGGGTAACATAGTACTTGTGAAAGTTCATAGCTTTGTTTTCAATAGTAGTTGCACCACTCCATGCAACAACATAAGTCAGTAAGAGTTTCTGAAGGGGAAAGAATCAACATAAATCCTTTGATGAGATGAAAACAAAGATCACTCAAGTACCACTGCTCATGCTACCAAACTTGCAGAATCCCTTCGAAGTGGAGATAAATGTAAGTGGGTATGCATGTAACATCCCGCCCTTGCGAGCACATGTTATTGAATTATTCTTTGAGGACACTTGCATGCAAGTGATCTGGTTATAGTATATGGTTATATGTTTTGCTTATGGATTCTTATGATGATATTGATGGATTATGATTTGTGTTGTTTGATATCTATATATTGACATATGTTATTGATGAGTTTCCCCTAAGTGTGCAGGACACTTGATAGATTGAAGATGTCGATGGAATCAATGGACCTCCTTGGACTCTAGATTGAGTTAGGGAGTGGATTGTATTGGTTTGGTATTTCATTTATGCATATGTGACATATGATCGATTATATTACGATGTCTTTTATGGATCATTGAGAATGTTTCGTTAATGGATGCAGGCTGATGATTGCTTGCTATTATGACTCACATAAGGAGTGAAGGGGCCATGCACATAGACCAAATATTGAGGGAGCGGTGTGGCAGTGTCCCTTTCACAGCCTACTAGCACTCTCGTCATGGATCGAATTGTAGGTTAACGATTACCTAGTTTGAGAGACCCATGATGTCATGAGTGCAGAATGAGATAGTTTTTCACAAATTTTTATAAGGGGCGTGCAATAAGGCAGGGTCCTTATTGATTAGAATCCCTTAGTCTCTCATAATGTCACCCGAATGGATTGTTGACTCTAAGGGTTGGACAACTACCAAAACCAGTCATAGGCGAGTGAAACCCTTAGAGCACAGAGTGCGTCTTGAAGGGAACGTCACATAAATAAAATTTGAGTCAATGAATCTAGGTGGCCTAGAAAAACCTGAGCGAATAATTAACCTTGTAAAATATTGAGCACTTTCGGATTCATTAATTCATTAATTAATTTGAGGATTGAAATTATTAATTATAAATCCCTATAAGAGTTAATCCCTTGCAAATAAAATTTAACTAAGCCTAAGTCTAAGTTAGTAAGAATACTAAAAACTAAATCTATAAATTAAATAATGAGGGGATGAAATCAATTTAAGAAATCAAGGGAAATAAAATAAACCTAAATATTGATTTATTACACATATGTGCAAGTAATTACCAAATTGGAATTTAAGGTGAGAATGGAATAAAGATAAAGGAATGGGTACACATAGAAACGAATCTAGAGTTTAGTTAAGACTGATCTAATTAGGAGAAGATTCCTATTTTAACTCAACTCAGATTTAGTAAGGCGTTATTCATTAATTGGAAATAAGGAGAATAAAGAGACACATAGGAGCGATTTAATGAGCGCTTTTAGGAAGGGTGAAGGAAATTGAATTTATTAAAATAAAATGTGGATTTAATTGTGCAAATTGGGGAAATGGTGACAAGTGTAAGGGGGAGATAATTCTAAATTATTTTAATTAAAGAGAAAATTAGTTGTGCAAGTGGGGATGAGTTATGGGAAATTATATAAAAAAAATGGTTGGGATGAGAAATGGATCACACTGGTTATCAGTAAGGTTATGATGCTGAATTTTTGACTGGTTTTACTTGTGAGAGTTAGGATACCCATATTGAGAGAGAGTGGTGGCTCTACCTTGCAATGAAAGCTGAGAGCTAGGGGATTTTTGGTTGTGTGTGTGTGTGTGTGTGCCCCCCTCGAGGCTCGAAGGGATAAGGTGGAAGAAGAGTACCCCTAGCATTTCTTGGGAGGTACCAATGAAGTCTCAAATATTAGCAGGCGAACGAGGGTGTGGCGCAAGATTTATTGTCATTGTGTGGCTCGTCTACAAAAACCTTGATCTCCAATATATGATATTTGGTATTTGATGTGTTGGTTTATATATCAAAATTTTAAATTACACTTCGATTTAAGGATAAACTTATTTTTGTATGTAAGACAATGGTGATCTTCTTTCTACGGTAATCAACATTGGATTGTTAGTCTAACTCTTAAATATTTAAATTACACTTCGATTGAAGGATAAACTTATTTATGTATATAAGCCAATGGTGATATTATTTCTATGGTAATTGGAATGGGATATATTAATTTAATTCTTAAATTTTTAAATTCACTTCAATTGAAGGATAAATTTAATTTTGAATATATGGCAAGGGAGATGGGTGGGTTGATAGAGTTACATTTCTTTTTCAAAAACAGTCTTAAGAATGTAACGATCAATATATGTTCAATGATGAAATTATGTGCAAATGAAATTATGTAAACCACTCCCTCTCTTCATTTTATCATCATTAAGATCCTTTCTTGTCATGCCTCCTTGGTCCACCCATGTGCTCGCCTAAAGGGCACTGTTAGAGAGCCCCCAACCCTTTCAAAATGGAAAACACATATCCTTATTAATTACCTATTGAATTAAGTACGACCTTCCTATATGAAATTTATGCCTTACCAAGCCTCTAAATACGTTACGCCTTATCTTATATTGTTTGTCTCTAAATAACTACCCTTCCTTCCTATTTATTGAAAATCTTGCGGATGCATGCCAGACAAAATTCCCACCTAAGGAAGGTAAGGTCATGGGGCCCCATGTGTCCTCCATGACAATCGATCCACCCAAGTAATAACAAAAGTTAGGCTCTATATCTCTAAAATATCCCATCTATCTCTTTCTTTTGAATGTGTTGTTGTGTGTGTTTTAGTGCCTGTTGGTTGTTTGGTTTACCTTCAGTTAGCATGCATAAAAGATTTTTTATTTGCACATGTGCGGAGTGGATTTAATTTAGGAGAATATAAATAATGCAATTACCCACTTGAATACTTTCTGGGACTCCAACTGGCACTTAATGAAAGATCGGTTACACCTCTACTAATTAAAAATGGATGATAAAGTAGACCCACTTCGTTTCTCTTGTCTCTATCACTAGCCCTTCAGATCTCTATTTCCAAGAAAGGAATCTCTTCCTTGAACTTAACATAGGAGTGGAATATCATTTGAAAATAACCTCTTTCAATTTCCATTTATGGATTCGAGAAACAAAGACTAGGCTTGCAATAGGACTCTTGTCAATCCCAACTCTTAAGCATCAAGGTCGCTTGTTGGATCACTGCTTCGTCCTGCATGGGAGTTTTTCCTTTGGGAGAAATAATAGACATATGTGCCTTCTTTAATGCTTACCAACTAATTTAGTGTTGGATCTATAGCATATCACCTTCCTCAGTGTAACATCCCCGACCATCAACCCCACGGCTGGGCAATGGTACTACGCGAAAACATTCTCAAAATTATATATATACCATGCATATTAAATCTAATTAATAGATTTAATGATAACTAACAATATAGAGAAATCATAGTATTACTGCTAACATATAAAGTTAATGGAATTAACAGTAAATATCATTGCAACAAAATACATGATAATATTGCAAGCATCACAGACATGCATTTTAATTGAAATTAAAACACAGAATTAATACTTATCTTTGAAACTGTTGTAAATCCACCAACTATGTGTAGACCTTCCATGAACCTCCCAGACTTAGACTACACTACTCATCACGCTCACGAGTGGGTCACCCATGAGATAGAATCAAGCTCCACCCAGGGCAAGGGAATCCTAGACTAGGCTAAGGTTACAAGAAAAATGCGTAGAGAAACCGAAAGGATTTTCTCTAGGAGCCTTCTTACAACCACTACTCATGGACTCTCATTCCCCACATGCTTGTTCCACTCATGATTATACACCTTCACAAGAACATTCCATCAGTGCTTCACCTTCCTCTTTGGATATCGACAATAGGTCAAATCAGGAATTCTAAGAGCTCCATAGATGGTGTTGGAATCTCTCTAGGAGAATACCACGGGCCTGAAAACTTGGTTCTTCAACCAGTTTTCAACCCAATTTCTACAAGGTGAGGATAACAAAAACATCAACTGGTCAATTCCACTCAGGAAACACAGAAGGTAGCAACCCAAAGACAGTTTGGGTATGGAATCGACGCTGAAAGAGTATATAGGCTCGACTCATATGATACAGAGGTGACATGGCTCAATCAACATAGAGGTCAAACATAGACTCAAGCGGTTCTGATGACATATAACGGAAACATACCACTAAGAAACAAAATGGTTCAGGTAACATTTGTTTCAAAGCTACATGACAAGGAATCAATGCAGAGATCAGAATCATATCCACATGGTTTAGACAGATGGACAAAATAATGGAGGGCCAATGCCGAGATCAGATGGAATTCCCGGTTTCAGACAAACATACGCAAGAATGGAGGGCGAAACCCTGACTCAGCTGACGCTTCATATTTTAACTGGATGCGCCTAGGTCGAAACTTATATTCCTGGAGCTACATGCATTCCCTTTTGCACATGTTGGAGCTGCATGTGTTCCCTCTCCCAAAACTTAGGATAAAAACATGTTTTGTCCCACAACTTTAGAATAATAATATAATAGTATTCCCAAGGACCTAAACCCCTAATATTATCCCCTCTTTGCAACCTTTTAGACCCCTCTTCCTTTAACCTCCCTGTGGAATCTTAGTTCCCCATTACTCCTTCTTCATGATCGTTTTGCATGCAGCGATGTTTAATCTTTATTAATGTTCTACATATTACATATACAAAAACAGGCTCCTGGCCTTTAACACTTAGGATCTCCAGCCTAATAAACACATAAGCCTACCAAGTTATCAATACTTGGCTCACCAGCCTACAAACATGATTTACAATTCATAAACATGATTACAACAGGGCTCGTCCTTGGGGATATTACAATCCCCTCCCCTTATTTTTGCATTGTCCTATGTGCAACTTTCACACAACATCAAAAATATTTTCAAAATCTTCAAAAAGATGTGGGTATTCTTCCCGAATAGCATCCTCATGCTCCCATATCACTTCCTAAGGACCGTACTAGGTCCACTGGACCTTTACAAGCCCTATGGATCCATTCCAGAGCTATTTTCTTTTTCATTCCAATATGCGCACATGATGCACTTGCAGGACACCTTCTTGCTCCACCTAAATCGCATTCCAATCAATTACATGATTAGCATAAGGTATATATTTCTTAAGCACTGAAACATGAAACACATTATGTATAGTCATGGATGCAGGCAATGCAAGCATATATGCAACTGGCCCAATCCTTTCTAGGATTTCAAATGACCTAGAAAATATGGCTGCCAACTTGGCACAGTTTCCCAACTTCAAGGAACTTCTATTAGCTTTCACTTTCAGAAAAACATGATCACCCACTATAAACTCTTTGTGGGTTATGCTTTTATCAGCATAACCTTTCTACGTATCTTGGGAAGCTTTCAAATTCTGCTTAATTTGTTAGCATTTGTTCTTCCATTTCCTTGATCAACTCTGGCCCAACTATTTCCCTATCATCCGAATTATCCCAGCTCATTGAGTATTTCACTTTCTTCCATAAAGTGCTCTAAATGGGCTCATCTTCAATGATGCTTGATATCCATTGTTGTAGGCAAATTCTACCAAGTGTAGGTATTCTTCCCATTTCGATGGTTTGTCCATCACATACATCCTCAGTATGTCTTCTATTACTCAGTTCACATGCTCTGTCTTCCCATCATACTTAGGATGATAGGTTGTGCTAAAGTTCATATTTGTTCTGAATCCTTTGAACAACCCTTTCCTGAAATTTGAGGTAAATTTTGGGTCTCTGTCAGACACAATTGTCTTGGGAATATCATGCAATCATGCTACTTCCTTCATAAAAAAATCGGCAACATTTGTTTCCTTGTGAGTAGTCTTTAGTGGAATAAAATGGGCAAATTTCGTAAGGTTTTCCACCACCACCATGATTGAATCATGCTTCTTTCCTATTCTGGGCAATTCTATGATGAAATCTATTTTACCCACTTCCGAATTCCACTTAGGCATGGGTAAAGGTTGCAGCAATCCTGTTGGGTGTCTATGCTCAACTTTAACCTTCTAACACTCCATACATCTGGCAATGTATTATGCAATCTCTTTCTTCATACTTGGCCAAAAGTAATGGCTCTTGATTGCTGCCACAATTTTCTGATATCCAGGGTGCCCAGCATAAGGCACATTATGCATCTCATGCAAAATCACAAGTTTCAAATACTGGACATTAGGTACATAAATTATGTTCTTGTACATAAGTATTCCACCAGTTTCCAATTTATAAATCACCACTTTCTGTGGCATATTACCTTGTTGTAGCTTTGCTACCAAATCCGTGTATTGCAAATCTGCATTTGCATCTTACAAAAATCTTCTTTTAATATCAGTTCGGTACATGCTAATGGTTGTAGCATGTAATTTGTGTACTCTCCTACTGAGTGCATCAAGCACTTTATTTTCCTTCCCTTTGATATGCTCGATATCAAAATTGTACTCACAGAAAAACTCCATCCACCTACTTTGTCTAGCATTCAAGATTGGTTGATCAAACAAATACTTTAGATCATTATGGTTTTTCCTCAGTTTGAACCTTCGTCCCATGAGGTAATGCCTCCATTTATTTATATCATGTACTATGGCTACCAACTCCAAATCATGAGTTGCATAGTTCCTTTCATGCTCTTTCAACTTTCTGGATTCATAACAAATTACAAAACCATTCTGACTGAGGACTCCTCCCAATCCTTCTTTGCATGCATCTATCCACACTACAAATTTTTCATTCGAATATGCAATCCTCAGGATTGGAGCACTGGTTAACATTTTCTTCAATCGTTGAAAGATTTTCTCACAATATTTTGTCCACTGAAATTTCTTCTCTTTCCTTTGCAAGGAAGTGACAGGGTGAGCTATCCTCGAGAACCCTGCGATAAAGCTTTTGTAATAACAAGGTAGACCCATAAAGTATATGAATTATGTCATGTTCTTTGGTGCTAACCATTCTCTGATGGCCTCAATCTTCTTAGGATCTACAACTATCCCATCATTCGAAATAATATTCCCCAAGTAATGGATATGCTCTTGATAAAACGAGCACTTGCTCAACTTGGCATATAGTTGGTGCTCTCATATCACCTGTAACACCATCCTAGGATGTTTCTCATGCTCTTCCTCCAACTTGGAATACACCAGAATTTCTTCTAGAAAGACTATGACAAACTTGTCTAGATAGTCCTTGAATACACCATTCATCAGACACATAAAAACAATGGGTGCGGTCGACAGTCCAAATGGAACCACTCTGAACTCATAATGACCATACCTTGTTCTAAAGGCAATCTTGCTAATGTATTCATCCTTTATCCTTACTTGGTGATATCCTAATCTGAGGTCTATCTTTGAAAATATCTTTGCATCCTTCGACTAATCGGAGAGGTCATCAATCTTTAGCAGAGGATATTTGTTCTTTACAGTTACTTTGTTCAACTGTCTGAAATCGATACACAATCCCAATGTCCCTTCCTTCTTCTTCACGAACAGGACCGGGGCACCCCAAGGTGACACACTTGGGTGTATGTACCCCTTCTTCAAAATCTCTTCAAGATGCAATTGCAGCTCTTTCATCTTTGGCGTACTCATTTTGTAAGGAGCTTTCGACACTGAAGCTACTCTAGGCGTCAAGTTTACAAAGTAGTCAATATCTCTCTTCAGGGGTAGTTTGGGTATCTCTTGAAATAAATCTTCAAACTCCTTTAGTACCGCATGATCTCCAATACTTGACACCTTATCCTTAGTTGTTTACCCCACATGGGCTGCAAATAATTGAGAACCTTTCCTGTAGCACTTCTTCAAATGCATTGCTGAGATTTCTCTGATAAAAACAGCTCTAGGAATTCCTTGGAATTTTTTCCAATTTCTTCCCTCATCTAGGCAAGTGAATGCCTTGTTACGATAGTCTAATATGGCATGGTTTTGTTCCAACCATTCCATCCCAATTAGACAATCATAATAACCTAAAGGAAGAACATTCAATTCAGCCTTTGCGCTTAGTCCATTCATGTCCATAGGACAGGACTTAACCAACTCAGTGACCTTCCTCTTGGTTCTTGTAGCCAGCTGCACTAACCAAAAATTTTCATGTTTTCTTCTCAACAAATTCAAACTTTCCACCACTCTAGGATCTATATAACTATGGCTAGCCCTTGAATCGATTAAAATAGTAAAGGCATGGTTGTTAATCATACCTTCCACTTCAATCATGTGCGACTAATATTAAACTTACTTATTGTCCAGGGATGTGCAGATCCTTGGCATTCTACTTCCCATGTCCTCCACTATTTCATCCTATTGAACATTATGGACCACTCTCACTTTGCCATTTTTATGGGGACAATATTTGTATTTTTGGTTCTCTTTATGACCCCAACACTGAATGGGCGTCTGCCTTGTCCTTTGTTCCCCTACATCATCCATTCTTGGCTCTCTAAATGGTTGTTTTCCTTGAGGACTATTTCTGAAAAAGGGAGGTTTAGTTCCCTTCTTCCTCTGATCCATCTTGAATTTCTTCTTGTCTTCCCAAGCCTTCCAGAAAGTAGGCTTCTCTCTTTGTTTCTCATATAAGCATTTTGCTATTATTATCATTTCTTCCATAGGCTTAGGATCATCATACTGAATCTTCCCACCTATGGAAGGCGCAAGTCCACTTAGATACCTCTGAATCTTGATAGTATCATATTTGATGAATGAAACATACTTTAGTAATTCCAAAAATCTTCGCTCGTATTCATCAATGGTCATGTTGTCCAGCCTGAGTTCAAAGACTTCTTTCATCTTTATGTCATAGTATCTTTTAGTCAAGTATTTCTTCTCAGAATACCTCTTTAATTCCTTCCAAGTGATATTTTTCTCTCTAATGTGATTCACCTACACAAGTTGATCCCACCACATGGATGCCTTTCCCTTCAGTTGATACATTGCAATTCTTCCTCCTGCATGAAAGGAATAATTCTATAGTTGGAAATATTTCCTCATGTCGAGAAACCATGTTTCTGCATCTTCCTCCTTCTTCTGTCCTCCATAAAACATAGGAGGCTTAATCTTGTTCATTTCTCCCTTCAGTTCATCCACTCCATATATCCTGTGCTTTTTGGTAGGAGATGGGCTTGAAATACTATGAGCCCTCCTCTTGGAGCAACCTTGGGAGTGATGATGGTGTTTACCAACACTCCTTGATCTTCTTCTCTCAGAAATCGGGTGAATCCTTGTTTTGCTCAAGTCTCTCTCCTGGTCTAACTTCTTTTCTATTATCTCCAGACTCTTCATCATCTTTAAGTTGAATTCACCTTGTTTATCCTGAGCTTTCCTGAGATTTCTGCTATCTGTTCAGTGAATTTGGGAATCTTTCTACAATGTTTGAATGATCTTCGTCATATGCCCTTCCTTATCTATCTCTTCTCGATGCCTATTGGAGTTCGACCCTTCAACTCCCAAACGAACATCCATCCTTTTAGCTTCATTCTCTGAACTAGAATCATTTTTTGTCTCCTCCATTTCTATTCACTCTATGTCAACTCTAATTGTTTATGGCACTCACTAAACTTCTGCAACACAATGCCCAGACAACCAGAATTTGTCAGGCCATTATTCCTTAACAAATCCCACAACATTGATAAAAAAATCTGAATTAAGAGAACATTTAGATTTCGTGAATTTTATGATCTCTTCTCAGCTCTGTAACAATCCTTCAGGCTCTAGACCATTCTCTCTTAATCCCCAACCCACGTGACCGTGGTTCGTGACCACTCAATTAACAAAAAGGGCACTTCATGACTTCACATTTCAAAAGGATTCAAAGAACTTCACAACAAGTTCCCGAGTTCCAAACTAACGAGCTCAGGACCTAGGGTAGACCAGCCATCCACATATACCTAGCATCCAACGGCTGACACTCGCAGTGGAACCTCAGGCGTCTAAGTTTCGGGACTTCGAGGCTTCAAAATATTTCACATCCGCACACCTCGAACCATTAATCTCTGAACACTCCCATGTCACCTTAAGTGACGTCATTACGTTACATCACTTACACTTTTCCAAATTTCAAGGGTATGCAATGGTGGTTTTGGATTAACCTACCTTTCATACTACAATTCTCCTGATGCTGACATGTAACCCGTTAGTCAAACCATAGTTTGGATTAGGGAACCACCTTGATAATTATTTTTCGTGCTACTTGGGTCCTCGCAATGCCTCCTGGTCATTAATCTTGATGTATTGTGATCAAATCCACTATGGGTCCTCCGACCCTTAACTATGTTACGTAAACTCGGGCCCCACTAACCCTACTCACACAGGATGCCACATGGAGGAATACTAGTGATGTTATCCGGCCCCACCACGTCTACTCTTTTGATTTAGAACTTTATACTTTGGGAGTTTGTGAAATGACACATCCCACCTCTCCCGACAACCCAACTCCCAAAATTACAATCTACTCTTCTGCTTGATCCAACGGTCAATATCTTTTCTCTAGATCTACGGTGTAGGTCTCCCTTGGGACTTTTGCGTTTCGGGTTTCGGGCATTGCACCCCGCTTCTCCCAATTGTTGAACTCTGAAGGGATTCTAGGATAACCCTCTTATACCTTCTCCATATTTGACTGTCGTACTAAATTTCCCTTCCGTCCGAATAGATCCTACGGCTCCAACACCCCAACTGTTGAGTTCTCTCTCTCTATGGTCAAATACCACGTCGACTGCGGTTTTATTTTACCACTACTCCTCTTAAGCTTCGTAACACGACCAAGTAACCCCTTAACACTCATAAACAATCTAAGGTTCAAAATTGGTTCCTTCGAACACCATTTCCACTTGAAACCTTGGGTCCAAAGACCACTTATCTGACCCATCTAGGCTCAGTGTTGAAAATATCACTTTGATACCATATTGTAATGTCCCTGGCCATCAACCCCATGGTCGGGCAATGCTACTATGCAGAAACATTCTCAAAGTTATATATATAACATGCGTATTAAATCTAATTAATAGATTTAATGAAATTTAACCAACAATATAGAGCAATCACAGTATAACTGCTAACATATAGAATTAATGTAATTAGAAGTAAATAGCATTGCAACATAATACATGATAATATTGAAAGCATCACAGATATGCATTTTAATTGAAATTAAAACACATAATTAATACTTATCTTTGAAACTGTTGTAACTCCACCAACTACGTATAGACCTTCCACGAACCTCCCAACCTTAGACCACACTACTCATCACACTCAGCAATGGTTCACCCCCGACATGGAACCAAGCTCCACCCATGGAAAGGGAATCCTAAACTAGGTTGAGGTTACAGGAAAACTGCACAGAGAAACCGTAAGAAGTTTCTCCAAGATCCTTCTTACACCCACTACTCACAGACTCTTATTCCCCACATGCCTGTTCCACCTAGGAGTATACACATTCACAAGCATAGTCCATCAATGCTTCACCTCCCTCTATAGGTCTCAACAACAGGCTGGATCAAGAATTCTTAGAGCTCCGTAGCTAGTACTGGACTCTCTCTAGAAGAAAACCACTTCCCAGTAGACTCTCTCACCTGGAGAGAGATTCTTGCAAGCCCGAAAACCTATCTCTTCGACCACAGGCCTGAAAACCTGGTTCTTCAACAAGTTTTCATCCCAATTCCTGGAAGGTGAGGATAACAGTAACAACAACTAGTCAATTCCACGTAGGAAACACAAAAGGTAGCAACCCAAAGAAAGTTTAGGTACGGACTCAACTCTGCAAGAGAGGATAGGATCGGTTCACAGGATACAGAGGTGACATGGCTCAATGGCCACAGAGGTCAAACATAGACTCAAGTGGTTCTGATAGCATAAAACAACAACAGGACACTAAGACACATCACGGTTTAGGTAACCTCTATTTCAGAGTTGCATGACAAGGAATCAATGCAAAGATCATACTCATAGCCACACGGTTCAAATAGACGGATGCAAGAATGGAGGGCCAACGCCGATATTAGACACAATTCTCGGTTTCAAATAGATGGACGCAAGAATGGAGGGCATACCCCCAACTCATCTGACGCTTTAGCTTTTAACCGCATGCACCCAGGTCAACACTTATGTTCATGGAGCTGCATGCATTCAATTTTTCACACGTAGGAGCTAGATGCGTTGCCTCTCCTACAACTTAGGATAAAAACATGTTTTGTCCCACATATTTAGAATAATAATAAAATATCATTCCCCAGGTCTTAATCCCCTAAGCTTAAACCCTCTTTCCAACCTTTCAACCCCCTCTTCCCTTACCCACCTTGTGGAAGCTTAGTCCCCCATCACTCTTTCTTCATGGTCGGTCTGCACGCAATGATGTTTAATTTTACTAATGTTTTGCATATTGCAAATACAAAAATAGACTCCTAGCCTTTAACGCTTAGGATCTCCGGCCTAATAAACACATAATCCTACCAGCTTATCAATACTCGTCTCACCAACCTACAAACATGATTTACAATTCATAAACATGATTACAACAGGGCTCATCCTTGGGGATATTACCTTCAGGATTTCGCATTGTCTCACTACCTATTTTGCCTAACCCGCGTGCACCCTTACTAGATGATCTTGCCACAAAATTATTTAATTTCCTTGTCGTAGAGAAGTAACCCTTAGCCTAGAACCTTTACCAACTTATGTCCAGTTGGGAGAGCGTCTAAGCTCGTATAATCTTTGGGAGGTAGATATCAAGAAAACATATGATCTTGATTAATGTGTCCAGGAGGGAACCCCTATATAGTCTCTCTTAGATTGAAGGCAGGCAAGCCTTCCTTAAGGTCCTAATTTATTGTCAGTATGTGTTAAAATGAGCTACAAGTAGGCTAGCCTAGACTTTTCTTATCATTAATAAGTTGTTCCTTGTTTAAATTACATGGGAAATGTAAGATAGTATTGAGTTCTTGTGTAGGGATTTAAAAACGTTTAGGTCTTCACTTAATTCCAATGGAATTGTAGGTTAGGATATGTGTTCTCATGTTAAATTGAGACTGGTCCTCGGTGAAATTACTCAACCTTTAATTAACTTGATTTATGATTATTGGCATCCTACTTAGATTGATTTATGGAGCAACTCCTCCCAATGTACATTTGGACTAAGAGGATCATCGTGACTTACCCTTACATATCTTAAGTTTAGATATCACCATTTTGTTGGAATAAAGTTAATAATATCTCTCAAGGAGATAATTCATATTCTTTAGTTGTCATACTTAGTGAAAAAATTTAAATACAAAATACCCTTTCATCCTTTTAATGATTGGATTTAATGATAGATGGACATAAGTGGAATTCCTAGTGGGGCTCATTTAATTAAATTTTGGAGCAGAATGTTAAGTTGGTAAGTCAGTAAGCATGACCCTCCTCTAAAAAAATCCATACAACTGAATGTGTAAGTTAGAGTGGGAGTTATCTTACTATGGCTCATGTGTGTTGATGCATCACTTGTTAGTGGATACATAGGAAACCTTGTCTCTAATAATTCAATATAATTATAATCACCTTATAAGTAACCTGTAAATGGCTATAAAATTGTATTAATTTCTTATTGTACCCCTTAATCAAGATAAGACATTTTAATGGTATGTATTTTTATTTCGCTCTTGATTCATTTATCTTTATGAAATATCATTTCACTACCTTACACGTATTGTTGCTTGCAAAATGATAAGGCTTAGTAGAATACCATGTTGCTCCATTAATTTGAGGTGTTGTATGTTTGATTGAGTACATAGATTCTCTTACGCTAGGAAAATAAAACAAATGATTTATTTTGTGCCATAGAATATGCCAATGATTAAGTAATTAGATACTTTGCACTATGGAATAATGATGGTGTGTAAAGATTAAGTAATTACATTTTGTTGCGCTATGGAATAAATGTTGATATATAAATGATCAAGTGATTAGACCTCCCTTGTGCCATGGAACAAAATTTGATAATTACTACTGCACGTCTTGAAATAAATGTTGGTGTATGATTGGTAAGGTACTTAGATTACTCTTTCACCATGAATAATTAATTATTAAGATTGATTGATTGATTATATTTGATTTTCGGCTTGATTGGATTAGTGGGTTTTAGACACCTCCTTGTTCCTCAGAATAGTCGCCAGCCCTGATACCTTAAGTGGTCAAGATAAATCGGTTGAATCCTGGGCTTGAGCGTTGCTTATGTGTCCTGGAGGTCCTAACCTTGCAGGGTAGGTTGGGAGGGTAGTTCCTTTATGTTCAGTGACATGACTGATCAATTATCTGTAATTTGCTTCAGTTGATTGTGTGGTGTAGAATAACATTGATCCTCATGTTTATGCGTTGATTATTCCTCGTTGTTAATTAGGCTAATGAATAGAATGGTTCGTTATTAATCATGATGAAGTGTAACTTGTGATGTTATTTTTATGTCATGACGGTTTAATTTTCTAATGAAAAAATATTCTTACCTCTAACACATCATTGTTCTTGGTGTAACAAAGGGACGTTACATATGGTATCAAAGCAGGTTCAACCCCATGAATTGGGATCATTATGACCTCCACTATATTAAACACTTGATTAATAACTTATCGCTAATTAAAATTGAAATTTTTCCATGCAGATAATAATTGTTAGAGGATACCATGGAGGTAGATGATGTGGTGCTAGGGGCAGAGGTGTGACGCCTCCAACAACATCCACGTCAGAGGGGTTTAAGCCCCAAGTAAAAGAACAAGTCAATAGGCATGAGAAAATTATTGTGGGGGATGTGGTTGGGTTGATGAGGTACTTTCAGAGGATGTCAAAGGCCTTGATTAAATAAATAGATATAGATGATTCCAGGGTACCTATACTCCCTGAGGGTCCACAACGCACTCCAACTAGCAGTGGTATCATTCATAGAGAACTCAAGAAGGTTAAGTTTCCTGAGTTCATGGGTGCCATAGATGGTTCAGCTCCAAAGGCTTGGTTGGAGAACATGGCAATGTGATTTTCACTTCGTGACTACACCTCCAACATGAAGGTCCACATGGAGGCATTTTAGCTGAAGGGGAGCGCTCTTCTATGGTGGAAGATACTCCTACCACAACTAAACATGGTCATCAAATACGTGTCATGGGAACTGTTCGAGGAGTAGTTCTGGGAGAGGTATTTATTAGAGGAATTCATTGAGCACCATCTCAATGAGTTCAATTCCTTACTACATGGTGATCATATGGTGCCGGAGTAGGAGGCCCGATTCATGGGGAAGCTTAGGTATGCTCCACATCTAAAAATGAAGAAGCTAAAGGTCAACAAGTTTGTGTTTGGATTTATCTTCAACATCTATGCGAAGGTGAGGATCCTAATGCCATAGACATTGCATGGCATAGTCCAAAAGGCCCACATAGAAGAGGAAGAAATGAACAGCAAGAATCAAGGTATGACTCTTGGAAGACCAACTCAACAAACAACGACAAGTGCATAGGAGCATCAAACACTAGCCAGACATACATCAGGGTATCGAGATACGTTGATTGGATACAAGTTCACGACACCATGATGAACAACTCCTCAACAGAGGACTCCCTATAGAGGAACATCGCATTAGTAATAGGGTCACCCACAACAACAATAGTTTAGGCATGTTCAGCAGAACAAATCATGGCTTCCAGCTGGGAGGCCAACAACTTCTACTTCAGGGACCAGGAGTACTGGACCAAAGACTAGATGTTGGACATGTCGAGAGACACATTACCAGCGAGAGTGTTTGGTTGATAAGGACAGAGTAGTTGAATCAAAGAGATCCACTAAAGTTGGATATTTGGGCAAGCCCCATGGGATTCATGTAGTGGTGAATAATCGCCAGGCCAAGAACCAGTCCACTGTGGAGCACTAGTCCACTGTGCTTGAGATGACAAGTACAATGGTCAACCAAACCTTTATTATTTTGATATATCCTGATGCTACATAGAGCTTTATTTCTAGTGCAGCACTAAAAATAATTAATGTAAAGGAAGTTGAGTAGAATGAGTTTAGGTACGTAGAAATGGCTTTGGGTTTCAAACAAAAGGTTGAAGGAAAGGTTATAGACTTGAGAATTAACTTGGGATATTTTTTAATGAATTCTGACCTATATATCACGATCTTGGGATCTTATGACATCGTGATCGGTATGTACTAGTTGGAATTGCATGATGGGATACTCAACTGTAAGAAGAAATGATTGATTTTGACCGATGATGAGGGACAAATAAGAACGATTGTAGGAAGAAACCAGGGAGTTTCCTTGAGGTTCATTTCTTCCCTACAACTACAAAAGAGCATGCGCAAGGGATGAAATCTACATGAAATATTAGTGCTAAATGAAAGAGGAAAGGTGGAAGGATTATAAAACCTTTCAGTAGTATTAGAGTTTGTTGATGTGTTCCCATAAGAGCTACCAGGCTTGTCATCAGAAAAAGAGTTGGATTTTACCATTGAAATGAAACCTAAAATTTAACTGATAGAAATAATGCCTTACAGGATCTCAACACCTGAGTTACAAGAGTTGAAAATGAAACTGAAGGAGTTGTTGGACCCATGACTTATATGCCCAAGTGTATCACTTTAGGGTGCATCTGTTATTTTCATAAGAAATAAGGATGGGTCGTGGAGACTGTGTATTGACTATCGTCAATTGAACAAGGAAACAATCAATAACCAATATCTGTTGCCAAGAATAGACGATTTGTTTGACCAAATGAAGGGCACGATTGTGTTTTCAAAGATCAGATTGATATTAGGATATCACCAGTTACATATCAAAGAGGAAGCCATTCCTAAAACCACATTCAAGACGAGTTTCAAAGATTACGAGTTTACTATTTTACCATTTGGACTCACAAACTCCCTTGGGGTATTCATGAGCTTGATGAATGGGGTGTTCTGCGAATACTTGGACAATTTTGTTCAAGTATTCATTGACGACATATTGCCATATTCTTGGATGATGGAAGAACATGACAAACATTTGCGCTTGGTACTACAGTGTTTATGAGAAAAAACATTATACGAGGGAAACTATCGAAATGCTCTTTTTATAAATCAATGATTCATTACTTAGGGCATTTTATCTATGGTGAAGGAATCGTTGTGGATCCAATGAAGGTAGAGGCTATCATGAAATTCCCTATGTTGAGGAACATACCATAAGCACGTAGCTTTATGGGTTTAGCAGAATATTACTGACGATTCATCGAAGGTTTTTCAAAGATAACAAATCTGATCACAAAATTACAGAAGAAAAACAAGAAGTTTGTATGGAATGATAAGTGCATGGAATCATTTCAAAGGCTCAAGGGGTTGTTGATGATAGTGTTGATACTAAAATTCCTCAACATGGACCATGAATTCTTGTTATGCATAGATGCATCCAAGGAAGGTGTAGGTAGAGTATTGATATAATATGGTTGAGTGATCGCTTACATATCAAGGAAATTAAGAAATCATGAGGAGAACTATGTGACACACAATTTGGATTTGTTGCCCATTGTGGATGCCCTGAGAGTGTGGAGACACCATTTGATTAGACGAAAATTCGAACTAAAAACAAATCACTGTGGTTTGCAACACATTTTTATGCAAAGTGACTTGAACATGCAACAAAGGAGTTGGTCATAATTCCTTAACGAATATGATTTTGAGATTAATTACATAAAAGGAATAGTGAACAGAGTGGCAGATGCATTGAGTCAGAGACCACACATATTTTCGTTGATACCTCTTCAGATGAATCTTCAAGAAAAGATTCTAACTATACAGTTCAACAATAACTGGTATAAAGAGGTTAAGGAAAATATCAGACAAGACACCATGTTGGTACCAAATTTTGAAGGATATGCATTAGACAACGAGGGATTGATGAGGTATCATAACCAGATTTACATACCATATAACGATGAATTGATAATTTTGATATTAAGCGAAGCACATAGAGCAGTGTACATGACTCATCTAGGAGCCAGGAAGAAGAGGGAAGACCTTAATCCATTATTCTTTTGGAAAGGAATGAAGGTGGAAATAGTGAGCTACATGGTGAGGTGTCTAGAATGTCAGCAAGTGAAGGTTGAACATAGACATCCAACATGATTACTAGAACCACACATTATTTCGGAATCAAAATGGAAGGTCATTTCGATGGACTTTATTGTTGGATTTTCGTTGACGACAAGGAGGAATGACTCGATTTTTGTGGTAGTTGACACTCTAATGAAGAGTGCACATGTAATTCATGTGTGCATGATGTATCACATGCCATAAATAGCTAGAGTTTTTATCAGTGAGATTGTGAGATTACATGGCATGCCTAAAAGGATCATATCCAATAGAGGATCAATGTTTATAGGACATTCCTTAACCAGTTTCCAAGAGGCCTTGGGGACACAGCTGAACTTTAGTACAACATATCACCCTGAGACAGAATAGAAGACAAAAGAACGAATGAAATTTTGGAAGATATGTTGCATATGTACGTGACAGACCAACAAAAGCGTTGGGAAGAGTTATTTCCTCTGGTAGAGTTTACGTACAACAACAACTATCAAAGTAAAATTAATATGTCACCATTTGAGTTTCTTTGCATGCGACCGTATCGGTATATACCATCCATTACGAGTACCCAGTAGAGCTTGGGAAAGAATTTTCCATGGATTTTTTGGGTGGTTTACTGATCATGTGCAAGGGAAATGACTAATTGTTTAGTGTAGTTGACAACTTCAACAAAATGTGCATTTTCATGCCTTGTAAAAATACCATCAAGGGATAGGAAGAAATAAAGGTTTTCTTTGAATAGGTCTAGATGCACTTTGGGATACCAAGGGTCATCATATCAGGTAGGGACAACATATTTGTTAGTACAATCTAGACTACATTGTGGGAAAATATGGGCACTAAGTCGAAGAGATATACAACATTCCATCCATAGACAGATGGGAAGACATAAGTAGTTAATAGGGATTTTCTATATCTTTGGAGGGGTTATAATTGCAAGCATATGAAGACATGGGACGGAAATATAATCTACATACAACACTGTAATAATAGTGTACTCCACACTTCTATTGGTAAATCACATTTTGAAACTTGTTTTGGATACTTAACACCTTCACCCTTCGATGTTGTATATGGAAAAGTGGGAGGAGTGACGGAGGACCTTGTAGGAGATGCATTAACAGAAGAAAAAATTGTTGATAATATCAAGTAGATCCATTCGCAACTACAAGAGACACTAAATAAATTATTGGAAAATTACAAGGCTAGACATGACCAACAAAAAATAAAGAGAATATTTAGAGTGGGAGACAGAGTATGATTACAACCAAAAAAAGAAATACTACATAGTCCTGGTAAGGAGATCAAGGCTCTCGAGTACGGTCCTTTTGAGGTATTGGAAAAGGTGGGAGATAAATTATAGAGATTCAATCTATTCTCATACATGTGCATTTGCTCAGTAGTGAGTGTGGAGAATCTCAAACTCTATGAGCCCTCTATGTTGGATTGGGAGGAGGAGAAAGTCCTAGATTCAATATATCATTTAGCACCAAATACTCATCCAAAGTTGCAATAGGATATTGTTTTGAAAAAGAGGTCCAGAATTACAAGACAATGTAATCATGAGATTTGGTAGATTAGGTTGAAAGGACAACTTTCAGGAAAAGAAAAGTGGTACTCCAGGGAGAAGGTAAGGGAAAATTTTCCTCACCTCATTCAGTAAATATTTTGGGGACCAAAAGCATCTCTAAATGGGGAGGTATGATATATATTGGATCATTATATTATTTGTGATCTATCTCAGTACTTTTTGGGTGGAAAATTTGAAGGAATTAACTTGCAGGACCATTTTGGTGGCTGGTCCAAATTTGGAAAGCTGAGTCCAAAAGATCATCTGAAATCTTTTGGAGCCACTTTGAGGCATAAAATGACACTTTTTTGATGGTCCAAAACTTACCATGGATAAAGATTAAATATTCTAAAAACTGATACCTTTCCAATGATGAAATAATCCCCTCAAGAGAAGTTTGTATGTAAAAGTTATTTCTCCCACAAGTTGACCTACTGTATTGATCACCATGGTGCAAGTGGATATCATATTAGCCCCTATTTCTTAAATGTGTGGAGCTTTCCATGTAGTTTATTTTCTAGAACAGTATATAAGGTCCAAACCTAATTACTAATTGAAGGTTAAGGAAGTCAATAGCGTAACCCTAGATGGACATCAGGCTATGTTAAATATCGATACACTAGGAGGAGAATGGGTTCAATTCTATGTTATTGCATTTTGTTCCATAACAGAGTAGAAAAAATGGGCATGGTAAATTAGAGAGCATGACATAGGGGGTTAATGTATTGTAGAATCCTACCAGGCCACATGTCTCAGGTAACTCCATAGAGAGTGTCTTCTCCTTTGTAATTGCAAGTTTTCCATACTAGAAAAAAACGAACAAAGTAGCCTCACCTTCTAGATAGGTTTACAGTGTATTATTTTTCAGTTTCATTTATTAGCTCTGTTGTGATGAACTACTCCAATACAATATCCATAATAGGTTATAGATCATGCACATACCATATGATAGACTAAAATATACTTGCATCATATACTCTAAGCAACTCTATAAAGTTAATATTTTTTTCCAAACAATAAATATTCAACACTTTCACTTAGACCTTAAACCATAGTGTTCAATACATCCAAAATAAACATTAAATACTTTCACTGAACCCATAATGTTAAATAAATCCATTTTTTTTTATAACGGGATGATTCCCATGAAAATTTATAGCTTACCAAAATTCATCCAACGCTTTTAACAAAATGTGAACTCATCCTTTCCAAATAGCTTGGTTTAGCCATCATTTCGTTCTTTAACACATTTTAGGATTTTTTAACATTTCAATTCATTCTTGAATGTAACAAAGTTAATTAATAGGAAACAATATTGATGTATATTAATGATGTTTAATAATCTTACTAACCCAATCTATTCATTTATATATAAGAGCGATGTTTAATAATCTCACTAACCAAATCAATTTATTAAATGTATATGAAACATTAACATACTCTACTTTCAACAATAGATAATGAGATGGTTCATAGTAAATCAGAACAGTCCTATTGGCTCAACGGACATACACAAAAAACAATGTGTTTTCACCTAACTTACAAATCGAAAATGGCATAATTGAGACTACAAATTGTATAAGCAATAACATAAAATTTTGAGAAACCTGTTTTTTTAAGAGAGATTTTGATACCGAGTTTCAAAGGATTAATTAAAAAATTGTTTATTGGTTCACATATACTTTGTATTTCTATCTGGATATTGTTGTGCAGCGGAAGCTCGCAGTCTACAATACAACAAAAACACACAGGCAAGAAAACGATCTCACAAGAGAACAATCATTTGATTATCAAAGAAAAAACAGAAGATTACAATCAGATTGGCAATGGGCAACCTAGGAGAGGGCTAGAAGCCTTAGCTCACTGAATGTTTCTGAGAGATGTGACGATTCACATTTATACAGTTCTTTCCATAGTTACATGAAACTGACTGAATTAATTGCATGTTTAACTTATTGATTAACCTCAACCAAAACCTAAATAATAGAGATCTACAAGATACCAATATCCAACCGAATTAAAAATTAGATGTCACCGTTTTAACAC
>JASDQU010309186.1:65235-76481 GCA_032191745.1 Picea mariana
TCTGGATTAACATGTCTTCCACAATTTTTTCTTACACTACGTGGCACAAAGGGAAAGAAGAACACATCAGGTCTATAAATATGAAAACATGTCTGTGAACTTGCTTTGATACTAAACCTCCCCAAATCGTAGACTCTGAACATGGAGAGTTACAAAGATTACGCTTACTGTTTCAAGAAACTAATGTTCCAAGCATCGAGAATAAGTTTATGGCTTAAAGCATTGGTTGAATTTGAGGGTACATAGACAATGAAATCCCAAATTTTTCATCAAATATCCTTGGTGTTTTTACATATACCTGACAATTAAATATCTCGTGGTTAATCTTTTTGAATGTATTTATTTATTATTATATATAAATATCTACAATGATGAATCACTTAAATGCATTTATTATTATATAAATCCCCATTTGGTGTGTGGGGGGGTTTTGGACCATTTTCAGCTATGGGATACTGGAGTAGTTTGATAGAGAAAAATACATTCTTTTTCAAAACACGTATACAATTTGGTGTGTGGGGTTTGGTTTTCTAAGGATTTTTGTCCCTTTCATTTATGGTATATTCGGTTCCAAGAGCATGGAGATTATCTGTGGTATAATAATAAATCAATATGATGCATTTCAAATATATGTTTGTTTGTGTTGGTACGAAAATCAAATTTCCTTTTTTTATACCATATATATGCAATTTCTTTTATCATTCGTTTCTACCTCACATTTCGCCATGTCGTGACTACGTTTCAATGCTGGTTTGAAGTACTTTGACAGAGAAAGAGATAAATATTCTCTCTGTAGCGCGTATACCATTTGGTGTGTGGAGATTTGGTTTTATGTGGGTTTTTGTCTCTTTTCATCTCTGGGATATTGGGGTCCAAGAGCATCGTGATTATCATTGGTTTAAATATCGGCATAATATGAAACCTTTACAAATAGTATTTATAGTTTTATTTTGAATTTACGATGAAAGTAAAATTTATCTTGAAGATGGTCGTTGTACAATAGGTGAAACACTTTGCTATGGTTTCAATCTGACTCTCCTCCTTTGCAATAGGTTAGATGGTAAAACCCTTGGGCTGGAAAGAGGTAATTCAAGAGTTGTGGCAGGGTGTGAAGGACTGGACTAGCCTAATAGTTGGAGAAAAGTTATGCAACCTGCATACATATTAATAATATTGTTATTAGTAACAAAAAGTAAAGTTCAACAAAATAAATATAACAAATTTCATATTTAAACAAGAATTAACTCTTCACATGATACTTGTAAAGGTGATGACTTTTCCATCCCAGGTGGACATGGCTCGTCACCATATGGTACCACAACCTGTAAAACACAAGAACATTATATTTGAGGATGTTAGAAAATAAAGAAATCACTATGGTAAATTTACCAAATGTCACATATACATGTGTATTCCTTACATCGAATGAACATGTTGTCTCTAGTGCTACATCGATGGTGGAGACTGGCATTGATGCATCTATTAGTATAGAGGGTCTGTTATAAAGGTATAGAAGCTACAAAATTTCATATAATATGATATCAAAATAAATATACATAATACTACACACACACACACACACGCGCGCATATGTATATATGAAGAATATAGAGATTGTTAATATACTAACCTCCTCCATGCAACTTTGATGTCCACTCACCTCCATCGATCTATAACAAGAATGCCCGCAATTCAAGAATCTATGAATCTCACATGAATGAATACTTTATCCATGTTCCCTCTCCTAGATGCAATCTACAATAGGGGTTGAAGGTCCAACCCCACTTTCAATGTCACTAGTAGGCACCTCTTTTCGATATAGTGAAACAAAACTCCCATGTTGCACCAACATTCAGATTAATCCTAATAAATATAATTGTGTCTGCTAGATGCCTTCTCTAATGGGAGGATTTTGAGTAGGGCGGTTAGGCCTTCTCCTAGGAGGAAGAGGATCTAGAATAAGGTTATACCTAGTATGCTCTTTGTTCTATGCAAACTCTAGACCCACCCCTTAGAATTGACCAATGTCAAAGTAGTTGACATGGTGATCAAAGATAACATTTTCCCATAATTTCCTTAGGAAATATAGAGGCACCTCCTAGTTATTGCAGGGAGGTTTTTCGAGCACCATGAAACATTTTTCCATCCAGTTATCCCTAAATTGTTAATGGATGCACCAATCCATACAAATATGTCTCTTTTTGAATGGTGGTTGTAGTACAGTTCTAGGATCAATAAATAGTTACATGAAATGTGGTTTTGTAATATTCAAGTCTCTGACTTGGTTTTTATCGATGTCATTCCTATAATAGTCAAACATACAAGCCTTCTATTCAGAAATATTATTTAATTTCCCTTGGAAAATTGCAATGGAAAATACAATGGAATCCAATGATGTGGCCAATGAAAATCAGCTAGGCTTTATTTTACTCCTTAAGTCACAAACAATTGATCTCAAAGAGGTCAACCCTTCATCGTTTTTTTTTTTATGTTTGGTGGTTGTGGTGGGTTATGGTTTTATGTGCTTTGATGTCATTGTGTGGGGTTTTGATTGTGTCCAGGTTCCATCTTAACTATTCTGTTACAATTTAATAAGGGAGTGCATATAAATTAGGTCAGTTGTTTTAATTAAATTATAAAATTATAAAAAAACATGTAAATAAATAGTTTAAGAAATTAAAAAACAAGAAAATAATAACAAATACATACCTAGCTTGCCATCGAGATGGTGTTAGGATCTTGAATTGTGATCAATTCCAAATTGTGCAAACTATTAGGATGTTATAACAATTCCACTCTTCTTCAAAGTTGAGTGGAAGAAACCTACAAACAACATGACTGTGAAAAATCTTAAGTAATTGTAACTTGCATTCATAATTTATAATATGTTAAAATGCAATTGTATTTCCTTCACTATTAAATTTTACTAATTGATATACTACCTTTCTTATAAGGTAATGAAAATGCCCTTGTAAGACCAATGTGGTATTGTCCTCGCATGCAAGGATAGAGGGTAGGGCTTAAATATGAGACACGCTTAAACATAAGATGTGTTTAAAATTAATATACTTTATTCATACTTCATTTTAACATGGTTCCATGCATTTTTTAATCACGTGTTTAGTTAGCTAGATTTTGTGGCTCTTTTTTTTGTATTATTATTTCATATTATAATATATATAATATAATAAATGTTTATTTAAACCATAAAATATATATTTTCATTGATGGGTTGTTACAATAATTTCAATGTAACTATAGAATTGATTGACTTTTCAATTAATTCTTGATTAACTTAGCAAGCGAATGAAGAGTGGTAGGGTGAAATCATGAAGATGGGTTACACTTTTGCTTGTTTTATGAGAAAAAAAACTGTATTTTCACAAGTTCTTCAACTTCCGTCATACAAAAGTATTTTTTTTTTTTAGAATTTCACTTTATAGTAAAAACAAAACTTGTGAAGAATTTTGTAAGCTTTCCAATGACTATTTTTCAAAATTCTTTTGTCACGATTTGATATGTCAATTTGACAACTGTTTAACAGTATGTTCCTTAAACATGAAAGGAATGATAATGAGTTATTTTTTCCTACAACAATGTATCTATTATTAAACTTATGTTTGTAAGAAACGAAATATACTGCAACAATCTACAAAGACTCTATTTTATTATGACTATAATTTTGAATCTAACGGATGAATATTATAATTTCTAGAATTTTTTGAAGTTGACCAAGCTGAAAACATTGCAGATTTTAAGCACATGTTTTTATACACCTTGTATCTATCTTAATTTTTACTTAAAACTAAAATCTAAATATACCCTTTTGAAAAGAACAATTTAAGGATTATGAATATATTTTTTCTAAATGTTTCACTATATATTTTTAGAGATATCGATATTTCATTTCACCGAATCATAATGTCTACTAAAAATATTAAGCAGTGATTTTTTTAAAAAATTAAATAAAATTAGATAAAAATAAAGAATATGAAAAAAAATTATAGGAATTGAAAGTAGATTCAATTTTGGAAATGTTGGTGTCATTTTTGAAACCAAATTCTCAGTACTTGCAGGAGTCCGCAACCTTTGAAGTTCAGGTAAGCTTGGAGAAATTCTCTGGTTTTTGTTTTCAGTCCCAATTTCATGTTTTCGACCGAAATAATATTATTTCGGCCGAAAGACTAAATTCTAACGGAAAACGTCAAAACTGAACGGTTTCCAAGGTTTTCGGCCGAAAAAAACTTCTTTTGGCTGAAAGCCTATTGAGCAAATTTTGTCAGTCGAAAAAGATGAAAAAACACGTCGTATAGTTTCATTTCACGCCAAATTGTATAAATAGGCTTTCGTCCTAACACATTTAACACAATTCATCAAATGGGCAGACATATATGAGCTCGGGGATAGGGATTTCAAAGCATTTCTATTATTGATTCCAACTGTATTATTTTCTTTCTTTATTTCTTCCCTCTGTTCCATAGGCTTAATCAGAGGATCGATATCGATCTTTATGGTTTTCTAGAGCACCTAAACAAAGTTTCAAATCATACTTTTGGTTTTTGTTGAATAAGGTAATTGATGTTTGTTCAATTTTTTATTGGAATAACAATTTATATGTTGAAAAATAAATGTTGAGCATTTTTTCAAGGTGAAGTCTTTGTTGAACATCTTTTTTACAGATAACTATAAAAATCATGCAAAACAAAAGCTTGTTCAAGAAAACATTTGATCGCACTTGAGATGATACTCGCTAGAACGAACAAAGGAAAGAGCTTTATTGGAGAAAGAAATGAGAACATGCAAATATTGAAGAAAGAAATGACGATAATTTCAATAGAGATTTTCAACAAGAATTTCAACCAGGTATGCATGCACATATGATGATCGAGCACAGAACACACATTGGGACTGTATTCATAAAGTACAGAATTCAAAGTATAGAATTCAAATTTAAAATATTGTAAATAATATAATTGATTGTAATTACAATTTGATGTTTTAAAAAAAACATAAATAGATTTGTCTCATAATGTCGAAGAAGACATTGAAACCGAAATTGAAGCAGAAGACGTTGAAACTGAAATTGAAGTAGAAGATGAATCACCTATAGGTATGTACATAAATTTAGATAATATAAGATGAACACTCAAGTATATATAATTTAGTGAATTTGTGTTCGGGTTATGTTTTTTAATATAAACTTTAAATTGAAATATGCAGGAGAATCTATCAACATTGATGATGAAATATTAGAAAATGTTGATACTGACAAATTTGGGAAGACAAATAAGGGATAGAAAACATAGCAAATTATTATTCTTCACTCATCATCCATGCACAAAAAGGCATGGAATTTGAATATATAGGTTTTTAAACATTGAAGTGATGATCGTCGATTCAGCTCCTGGTTGATTGCTCAAGCACAAACTGATGACTAAAGGGATAAGGGACAAAATATAAAAACAAAATATTTTCATAATAATCAATAAAACCCACACAGAGAAGTCATTGTAATCAAAAGTTTGGTTTCCCAAGGGACTGTCATTCAACTCAAAGGTTTATCATTCACAATGCATAGTCTATCAACAAAAATGTAGAGATGTACCCAAGTTCAAGCAATTAAAAACGCAGAGATAAATCGAAGTTTTAATCAATCAAGCCGCATAGGTACTCACTCATAAGAAGGCTAAAAGACTAGACATTCATCCATGAATCAATCAACTCAAAGATAAGTAAGGGGTCAATAGACATCATGTAAAATTCTTATCCTTCACTTATCATCCATGCACATAAAAGCAGGGCATTTGAATCTATAGGTCTTTAAACACCGAAGTGATGACTGTCGATTCAACTCCTGACCGACTGCTCAGGCACAGACTGATGACTAAAGGGATAAGTGACAGAAGAAAAAACCACAATCTTTTAATAATAATCAATAAAACCCGCACATAGAAGTCATCGAAATCAGAAGTTGGGTTCGCCAAGGGAAATTAATTCAAAACAACAACGATGAGATGGTAGATGCGAGATGGAATTAAATTTTAAAAGGACCTGGGTGATTCCAAGTCAATTGAGAATCACATTTGGGATTCAACATGTGATTCATTGTTTCCTCACATAGTTCCTACCATGTTTAAATTATAATAATTCAATTTTAAAGATGGATGAATGTTGAATTATTACTCTTTCTTTAATGAGGATTATTTGAACTTTGATTTACTTTATTTATTTGTATGCATGATTACTTGTGAACATTTTAAAAATATGCATTAGGAACAACACTTGTTATTATCGTCTACGTGTGGGATATGTGTGTGCTAGCTATGCCTAAATATCCAACACACATACAATATTATGCTTCAATAAACACATTAGTTACTAATGTCTAGGTTATTAATGAATTGATTAATAAGTTGTCAATTTGAAGTTATATTATATGAATATAAATATCATCAATAAGATAAGCATTCAATAACTGAATATGTGTGAAGTAATATTATATGAATATAAATATCATCAATAAGATAAGAATTCAATAAGTTTGGTCATCACTATAACTAATTTTTAAATTGTCTTCAATATTAAGTTATATGAAGATGAGGTGGAGCAAATGGAGCAAATGTAATATTGGGAGGCTTTGTTGGAGTTAGAAATCTAGATTGAGAGAAATCATGACAATAATTTCAAATGTAAGTGCATCATAGCCTATTGTAAACATAGTAATGTGAGTTTTAATGGGATATATATTTTGAAGAAGATACAATTGAGTGAGTCTTAATTGTCACAAAATTGATGAAAAGGTACCTTCTTTATATTGAATTAATTTGAAATTTTAAAACTTTAATACTTTAACTTTATAACCTTTCTTCATTAACTTTATATTTATATACCCATTTTAATAATTATACTATGTTTCATTTACCTAGAACTATTTATAAATAGGATAACAAATATGGTCACACAAAGATGTCAATACATTCCTATATTCATTCTTATAGATTGCACAAAGTCATATATAGGTGTGTGTCCTTTATAGATGGACATATGGAAAGGACTATACAAATTTGTCACAATAGATCATACCATAGTTTCTAAAATCAATAATATCTAATATTTTGTTTTAAAATTAAGATTTAATTTACTATTTGGATAAGAAAACAACATAAAATGATTAAGAAAATAACATACCAACCATGAACAAAATTAACATACCAATCATGAACAAAATTAACACAATTAATTATGTTCTATTTATGTCATATTTAATTCATATTTAATTCTGTTAATTCTATCATTTTTCATAGAATGACAACAAATCCAACAAAGATCAGAAACACACATCAGTTTAGATATGTATTACTCTTAGTTATAATGACATATCAAACACACATCATAGAACATGAACAAATCTTCTTGTATGAGTCATAACCCTATATTATGTTGAGATCATATAGATGCATAGAGTAGATTATCATAAGTTGAATGCAAAGGATGTTGTTGTATTTGTATTAGTACTGAGTTAGAACCAATCCCATAAATTTGAAAAGGTATAAGAAGTGCATACATGTAACATATGAGCACAACCAATATAGGTATTATTCATATCCTATACTAGGAGTAGGACCCTAATCAATAAAAATGCAACATCAGTGTCATTATGAATGAATATGATGGAATTACTTCTAGGCAAAGAATGCAGTGTAAGTCATTTTGTTCACAGGGATTATTGTGGTCTCATACCAAATTAGCTCATTACTTCATCATGTTTGACCCTATAGAGTTAGCTAGTATGATTACAATAGGTTTGATTCATGGTTCTGTACACTTCCTTTATCCCTATTGTTTCCATGATTGTAATTTTTAACTAAAAATTTAAATTAGCAATACTATTAGCAGAGAAGTGGAGTTTTTGTCAACGTTGTAATTCTTTTTCTCCTATTGCAGCAACTAATATAGACATACTTTTGTATTTCAATATTTTTTTTAGCTCTATTAAATATTGTGATATGTACTAGGTCCTTTATGGTGATGTTTCTTTAGATTTGTTGTCAGAGTCTAATTTTTTTCAGTTTGGGCACTATTTAGGGTACTGGTGGCCCTGCAGCAGTCATGATTAGCCCTTGGTCTTACTGATTATAGTTAGAATAGATAGTATGTGTCCTACCCTAAATTTTATAGTCTCTTCAGGCCTCTATCTATTTTCTGCAACTCTGTCTATTTGCTTATCGGTTGTATGGATTTCCTACGGAACTGGGCCTTTGTTACTGGTTTTAGATCTACTTATCCTGCTACTTGAGGTACTACATGGACATGGCTGAATATGGCCCTGTCCATGTATATTGACATGCTCGAATTCGGGTCTATCCCTATACATGGACAGGGCTAGATTCGTCATTGTCCATGGATAGGGACAGGTCTGAATTAAGATTGTCCTTGTACATGGACAGGGCCGAATAAGGCTCTGTCAACATTATAAACTCAAATTTTTAACTAAAAATTTAAATTTTCTAAAAATTAAACATTTAAACATATTTGAAATTCGACCCTGTTTAAAAATTTTAAATTCGGCCCTATTTAAAAATTTAAAGTTCGGCCTTTTTTAAACATATTTGAAACATGTTTAAAAATTTAAAAATTAAACATAAGGGACAGAGCCATATTTGGCCCTGTCCATGTACAGGTATAGGCCCGAATTCGGGCCTGTCACTGTACATGGACAGGGTCGAATAAGGCCTTGTCAACAATCAAAAATTTACTTTTAAATTCTAAAATTTAAATACAAATTTAAAATTTAAGCTCAAAATAGAAATTTAAAATTTAAATTCTAAAATTCTAAAATAACTTCTAAATTCTAAATTCTACATGGACAGGGCTGAATTTCAACATTAATAAGGCCTTTTCAACATTCTAACAAAATTTCTAAACTCAAATTTTTAACTAAAAATTTAAATTTTCTAAAAATTTAAACATATTTGAAATTTGACCCTCTTTAAAAATTTAAAATTCGGCCCTGTTTAAAAATTTAAAATTAAACATATTTAAACATAATGGACAGGGCCATATTAGGCCTTGTCCATGTACATGTACAGGCCCAAATTCAGGCCTGTCAGTGTAGATGGACAGGGACAAATAAGTCCCTGTCAACAATCTAAAAATCAATTTTAAATCCTAATTTTAAATTCTAAATTCTAAGCTATAATTGAAAATATCCTAATCTAAACATACTTAGACTAAACACGCGCCCCTCCAACATATTCTCAGCCACTGTTCCAATGTCCACAACACCAACCATCCACAACAAACACTGTCCATCCGCCCACAGAAAACAAGAACGTTGTCCGCCCGCACACCAAAGACCATACACCTCGCAAAAACACCATACACCGCCCGCACAAAAAATGCTCTCTGCCTACACAACAAACACCAAAAATGTATGAAATCACAAAAACTATTGCAATAACGATGTGCAGGTAATATATAAACCTTTTTTCGGCCAAACTAATCTTTCTGTCGAAAATTGTTTTCAACCAAAATAATCTTTCGGCCAAAAAGTTCTTTTGGACGAAACAAATTCTCAACCTTCAGATCATTTGAAGTAAATATCAGTCGTCAGATCATCCGAAGAAGATCTCAAGCATCATATCATCCGAAATAAATTGGGACCGTCGGACCCAGAAAAGACGTGGCGTAAATCTGTGGACTCCAGGTAAAGACCTGAAGTAAGCCTCAACCATCTTATTCAAGGACATGTGGTAGACCACGTTAGCAAGTACATGTGGCAGAAAGAAAGGACATGTGGCAGACCTCATCAACAAGGATATGTAGTAGACCACGTCAACAAGGACATGTGGCAGACCACATCAACGAGTGACATGTGGCAACCACTCCACCCATTCCAAGTCAACAGGTGACGTGTGTAATGTTTTGTCACTCCTAGAGTTTTACTTCGAGAGTTTTACCACCAACAGATGCCCTAAGTCTTGAAGTCTTGAATGCCTAAGTTCTAAAGTGGACACAAGTCGTTCGATCTGAAGATCACTTCAGGTGCATTCTCAACCGTTGATCAAAATATAGTGGAAGGATAGCATAAGAAAAATATCCAAAGTGCCAAAGTAAATGGTGGCCATCCATCATAATGCTTGATTAATTCCTAGCCGATGGATTAAGAAATGAAAGGATAAGTGTAAAGCATCTAATTTGTTTGGATAGGTGTCTGCACATCATTGACTCCGGAAGATTGACGTAGAGAAGAAATGAAAGTTTGAGAATTGAAAGTCCCGAAGTCTGGACTCGTGGAGGAGATATTGATCGTAGATTCAGGGAGACAGGTGTCAATATATATTCTACTCTGAAATATTGGCATATGGAGAAAAGTAGGGTTTGATATTTGAAACTTCTGGATCCCGAATCATGAAGTAAATTACAGTCGTTGATTTAGGGAGGTTAGATATCATCTGTAGAACTTGAAAGGACAGATATGAACCGTGAGATTCAGGAGCACCGTCAAGATCGTGAGATCGACGATCTAGTCGCATTGTGGGGACTGAAGGTGAGTGAACTTTAAAATGTTGAAGGCAGGCCGCAATCGAAACCACGGTTTTGGAGAAAGGACACGTGGAGCTTTGAAGTGAATTGTGGGGCGAAAATCGGGCTTCCCTCAAACCACCTTTGGTTGCGCCTGCAATCGCATGGTCACATGAGATCATTTCCCAAGGTCACATCAGCGAAAGATTTAGGAAGGATCTAGCGTTTCTAGGCTCCACATCGGAGGTTATGCATTGAAAAGTAAAAAAGGCCTCTATGTGTATAATCCAACAACGTTGATCAAATAGAATCTGATTGAAGGGTTGTTGTTTCATCTCGTCATTTCTTTATCGGTTACGATTCAGTTACACTAACTGAATAATTATTCCTGAGTGGTTGAATCATTGTTCTTAAGCGTTGGAATCATGATTCGTGAGCGTTTTTGAGATTCCCAACTTGAGCGTTGGAGATGTGCAGTGTAACGAATGATGAGAGTAGGAATAAAGAAAAATGTCGTGACAGAGAGAGGTTGTTGTTTCTCTGTAAAAGTATTCTAACTGTAAGAAATGGAAATTACATCATGAACTGAGGGAGAAAATGCAAAGATGAAGAACATAAGTTGGACAGAGAAAAAATGGTGTAAAAAATAGGGTGTACAAGAACTTAAGCGCAAGAATATGTGAGTAGGAAGACACTAATGTAGGCAGAGAAAACTAGTGTAG
>JASDQU010309186.1:95897-107523 GCA_032191745.1 Picea mariana
CCTAAAGTAAATGGTCGGGATGATACCGGTGATGTAGCTCCCTTTTACATCAAGTTAAACATACATGATTTAATATTACATAACGCCATGTTAAATTCAGGTGCCTCACATAATTTAATGCCAAAAGCTGTAATGGAAAAACTGGGATTGGAGGTCACTAGGCCTTACAAAGACTTACACTCATTTGACTCTAGCAAAGTCAAATGTATTGGACTGATTAAGGACCTCTGCATCACTTTGGTTCAGATCCCTTCGAAAATCATGGTAATGGACATGGTAGTCGCAGACATCCCACCAAAATATGGTATGTTGCTATCCCGCTCCTGGGGAGCTAAGTTGAAAGGAACCCTGCAGCTGGATATGTCCTATGCCACTATCCCAGTGTTCGGACAACAGAGGAGGTTATACAAAGAAACACTGATGAAGTATATGGTCAGCAGTCAAGAGAAACCTCACAATTACCCCCTTTGCTCTGCTCATTCAGATTTGGATTCGTTCATCTTGTACAATGATGGTGATACTGAAGAACCGGAAATTCAACTGACAGAAGATGTAGCTGGTCAAGATGAAGGTCCAGATAACGATGAGGCAACAAAGATGAATGATGTAATCACTGAAGAGTTCCCTGCTGATTTCTGGAGTATGGATTTTGACGGAGCTGTGAGTAAAGAAGGAGCAGGAGCCGGAGTCTGGTTGCATAATCATCAAAAAAGTTATTCAGAAAATCATTCCTATAAGTTAAATTTTCACTGCACTAACAACGTCGCTGAGTATGAAGCTTTAATGCTAGGACTGAAGCTGTTGAAAAAGGTCGGTGCTAAGAAAATAATGGTAAGGGGTGATTCTGAATTAATTATTAAACAAATTAAAGGAGAATATGCAGCTAAACATCCATGACTTAGAGCATACAAGAATGCCTCTCTCGATTCTTTGAGGTGTTTTAACGAGGTTGACTTGCAGGTAATGCCGAGAGGAAAGAATATTCTGGCTGATGGATTAGCTACGTCAGTCACTTCCTGCAAGATTCCTTTCCGCCAAACTCGCCCATACACTGTTGAGGTAAAATGTAGACCGACAGTCCCCGACAATATCAGGTACTGGCAAGTGTTTGGAAATGACGATCAGATAGAGGATTTTTTGCAATGCAAGAACGATTTTGAATGTACAAACATAGATGTAGAAAATGAAACCGAAAATGTAAATAATTCTGAGTTTGAAATAGATAGTGTTAATACTGTAAGTACGGTAGGTACAGAGGATACAGTATATTTAGGAGAGTTAGGGGATGACGAAACGGATGCCGATGTTTTACAACTAAAAAGCAATGTTTTACCCAGAGGGCTTGTCCCTTTAGAAGACCTGTTTGACAATGATGATGTAGCTAAGAAACCAAAACTAGAAGCTCATGGGCAAGAGGTTGAGGACTGCAATATAGGAACTGATGAGAAGCCTAGGATGGTTAAACTGTCCAAATCTTTACCCCCAGAACAAAAGCTTAAGTACATTGAACTATTCAAAGAATATTCAGACGTTTTTGCCTGGAGCTACGAAGATTTGAAAGCCTATGACACCAGCATTATTCAACACAGGATTCCCATAAAGGAAGACCAGAAACCATTTAGGCAGAAACTTAGGAGGATAAATCCCAAGTTGCTTCCTTTGATAGAACAAGAAATCAAGAAAATGTATGATGACAAGATCATAGTCCCACTACATTTCTCTAAGTGGGTTTCTAATTTAGTCCCTACACGTAAGAAAACTGGTGAAATCAGACTCTGCATAGATTTTAGAAATCTGAACAAAGCATCCTTGAAGGATAATTACCCCTTGCCTAAAATGGATCACCTCCTGCAAAGGGTGGTAGGGTCTAGTAGAATTTCTCTATTAGATGGTTTCTCAGGCTACAACCAGGTCCTAGTTCACCCAGACGATCAGGAAAAAACCTCTTTCACCACACCATGGGGCACTTTCATGTATGTGAAGATTCCTTTTGTTCTGATGAACACAGGAGCAACCTTCCAGAGGGAAATGGACATCGCCTTCGTTGAAGAGTCAGGTCAGTTTATTGTTGTTTATTTAGATGATGTGACTGTCTTTTCCCAATCAGACGATGAACACCTGAGGCACCTTAGACGAGTTTTCAGAAAGTGTAGAAGGTTCGGGATTTCATTAAATCCCAAGAAATGTCTTTTTGGTTTAGAAGAGGGTAAAATATTGGGACATATCATCTCCAAAGAAGGAATAAGAATTGATCCCAGCAGGATAGAGGCTATACTAAAGATAGAACACCCCAGAAACCTCAAAGAACTATAGTATTTTATAGGGAAAATTAAATTTCTTCGAAGATTCATTCCTAATCTGGCCGAGCTCCTCCGAAACATTACAAACATGCTAAAGAAGGACGCAAAAATAAAATGGGATTCTGAATCTAGGCAATCCTTTGAACAGGTAAAACGAGCAGTTACAGAAGCCACAGTTTTGATCAGTCCTAATTTCACTAAAGATTTCTATATTTTCTCTTTCGCTTCTGAACATACGATAGAAGCTGTATTACTGCAGAAGAACAGTGAAGGGTATGAACAACCCATCGCTTTCTACAGCAAATCCTTAAGAGATGCTGCCCTGAACTATAATATCATGGAGAAACAGGCTTTTGCTTTGGTAAAGGCTATAAAGGATTTTAGGGTCTATATTCTTCATTCACACGTCATAGCATATGTTCCAAATACAGTAGTGAAAGACATCCTCACACAAGACAACCCTGAAGGGAGAAGGGGAAAGTGGATTGCAGTTATTCTATAATATGACATAGAAATTAAGCCCACAAAACTAATCAAAGGCCAAGGCCTTGCCAAACTGATGGCTGAATCTAACTTTCAGGCTCTCGACATTAATTTTCTAGACGTGGCAGATGAACAGGGTGAGATGGCGACTCCAAACATTAAAGAGGTTTATCTAAATTCTCCATGGTATGCAGACCTTATTTTTGTTTTACAAAATTTACAAGCTCCCCCTGGTTTAACTAAAACTAAAGCTAGATTTTTAAAATTGAAGGCATTGAAATTCTGTATTCTAGAAGGAAATTTGTATTGGAAAGACCCTGCTGGTATTATTTTAAATTGTTTACTGAAGGATGAAGATGATAAAGTGTTGTAGGAGTTTCATGCAGGTGAATGTAGTGGCCATTTGAACTAGAAGGTCACAGCCAACAAAATACTCAGAGCAGGATTTTACTGGCCCACCCTGTTTGCAGATGTACATCAGAAAGTAACAGCATGTCACCAGTGTCAACGGTTTGAGGGTAAAAGGAAACTCCTTCCTTTACCTCTTAAACCAATTTCAGTTGAGGCCTCTTTCCAGCAATGGGGACTCGATTTCATTGGAGAAATACACCCTCCGTCTTCAGGCCAACATCGGTGGATTCTCACTGCCACTGATTATTTTACCAAATGGATTGAGGTTGTACCATGCAGGCAAGCCACTGACTCTGTGATTATAAAAATTCTTGAAAAAAATATTTTGTCTCGTTTTGGTTGTCCTGGAAAGATCATTACTGACAATGCAATTGCCTTTTGGTCAAAGAAACTCATTAGTTTCTGCAGTCGTTACCACATTGGCTTGGGGCATTCCACTACCTACTACCCCCAGGGGAATGGGTTGGCGGAATCCTCAAACAAGACCTTGGTAAATATCATCAAGAAAACATTGCAGGAGAATAAAAAATCATGGCATGACAAGCTGGTATTTTCTTTATGGGAAGATAGACTGACCACCAAGAGGTCAATTGGTATGTCACCATACCAGTTGGTCTATGGTACTGAGGCTGTTTTCCCAACTTCTTTGGGAGTTCTTGTCATGAAGTTACTTCAAGAAATACAAGCTGAGCCAAATGACTCCCAGAGAAGAATCAATCAAATGATTCACTTGCAACAGACCAGAGAAGATGTTTTCAACAAAACACAGGTCATCCAAGAGAACATCAAGAAGATCTTTGACAAACGAACCAAGGAGGATGATTTTGAGTTGGGGGACCTAGTGTTGAGATGGGATTCCAGGAATGAGGACAAGGGAAAGCATGGGAAATTTGATCATCTATGGACAGGGCCCTACACGATCCAAGCTTTTAGAGGACACAATGCCTTTTTTCTAAACAATGCCAATGGGTCAGACCTGCCAGGAGCACCGGTGAATGGAAAAATGATGAAACATTATATCCCTCCTTGATCCGGATTATTTTCGGCACGAAATGAGAGCGGAGATATAATAAAGAAATGNGGCCTTTTTACAATAGCTGGGAATGCCAAAAGTCCTAGACATCCAAAAACCTAACCCTAGGAGATGAAGCACCAAAAGTCATGTGGGCCCCGTTTGGGTAAGTTGGTGCATCAACTTCCCGGGGTCGTAACTTTTGCATATGATCTTCGTTTTAGGCGTGTGATAGCTCGTTGGAAAGGTATCATTGAGGAGATTCATTTTGGGGCCTCAATCATGCCTTCGACTATCATTGAGAACCTCGATCTCGAAAAACCTTCATTTAGGCCCTCAAAATGGCCCCGGAAGTGAAAACCTGCTAAAATAGTAAATTGCCAAAATGGCCAGAAAACTGTTTTGAGCCATTTGGAAAAGGTGGATGGCCCCTTATCAGCCGTCACATCTCTTCTCAGAGATAAGCTGCCACCATTCTAGCGAGTCTTTCACAAGAAGATGGTTACAATGAGGCTCGAAAGGCCTTTTTACAATAGCTGGGAATGCCAAAAGTCTTAGACATCCAAAAACCTAACCCTAGGAGACGAAGAGCCAAAAGTCATGTGGGCCCCGTTTGGGTAAGTTGGTGCATCAACTTCCTGGGGTTGTAACTTTTGCATACGATCTCCGTTTTAGGCGTGTGATAGCTCATTGGAAAGGTATCGTCGAGGAGATTCATTTTGGGGCCTCAATCATGCCTTCGACTATCATTGAGAACCTCGATCTCGAAAAACCTTCATTTAGGCCCTCAAAATGGCCCTGGAAGTGAAAACCTACTAAAAATAGTAAATTGCCAAAATGGCTAGAAAACTGTTTTGAGCCATTTGGAAAAGGTGGATGGCCCCTTATCAGCTGTCACATCTCTTCTCAGANCGAGGAGATTCATTTTGGGGCCTCAATCATGACTTCGGCTATTATTGAGAACCTCGATCTCGAAAAACCTTCATTTAGGCCCTCAAAATTGCCGCGGAAGTGAAAACCTGCTAAAAATAGTAAATTGCCAAAATGGCCAGAAAACTGTTTTGAGCCATTTGGAAAAGGTGGATGGCCCCCGATATCCACCTGGATCACTCCTTAGTAAGAGAATTGAAGGAATCACTCTAGATTGTACATACCATTTTAATTTTCAGTCTTTACTTGCATTTTTCTGAGTGAAGGACGACGGTCAGTTTGTTGAAGCCTGAAGAGAAGGCCCTAAGCTGCTGATCACTGTTTTTCAATACTTTCCGTAGAATAAGACCAATGAAGGCTACTAGACAGATTGGTTCAGGATGACAGGAAACTGGATTCTTGGCACTTAACAGGGCAAGTGCCATCCCCATGTGGAGTTGCCTGTTATCACCCCATAAATTATGGGAATCAACTGATGACTTGGATATTATTGATATTATCTGTACCTAGTGTTTTTATTGGAAGATTTATTTTTCATTTTGCAAAAAGAAAGAGAAAAGAAAGAAAAAGAGAAAAGAAAGAAAAAAAGAAAAAGAAAAAGAAAAAGAAAGAAAAGAAAAAGAAAGAAAAAGAAAAAAGAAAGGAAAAGGGGGCAAAAAAGAACTGAAACAAAAGCCCCATGCAATAATAGTGACTTAGTCATACCTTTCAAGCATGACTAAGTCCTTTTAAATTTTCAATGTCGATAGGTTAGAATTAGTGAATACATCTGACCAGACCATCTAATCCTGGTCAGATAGCCCCTAGGTTAGAATTAGTGAATACATCTGACTAGACCATCTAATCCTGGTCAGATAGCCCTTAGGAAAAATAATATCTTAACCCAACTGTTTAATCTGGGTTAATTGTCTTATGAAAGTAGGATAGAATGTAGATTAATTTCTTTTCTTGCCTTGCCCAAATAAAGCCAGATGGATAAAGACGTTACCCTATGACTCCAATGCCTAAGTGTAGTTGAAATGATGTCCCCTTGGTGGTGTTTATGAGAAAAATCGAAGAAAAACCCATAAAACAAGCCTATCCTAAGTTTTTCCCTCAATATATGTCACCCCGCTCCTGCTTTATGCCTCAAACATCTTTCAACGGTTTAGATCAAGGTAATTGAATCAACGGCTCTCATAGCATTCCGGACACCCCGCCCATTCTACCTTTAACGGAAAAGGGGGGGGTTCGAAATCAGCGATAATCTTTGCACAGATCTGGATGGTCAAGAACAAAGTGCGCAAATCCACGGCTCACATTGGATTCTGGACCCCCCCCTCCATTCTACCTTTAACGGAGGGGGGGGGGTCTGGAATTGATAATAACGCAAGCGCACATCTGGACGGCTCTAAACTGAGCGCTCAAATGAACGGTTCACATTGAATTCTGGACCCCCCCCCTCCGTTATGCCTTTAATGGAGGGGGGGGGTCCGGAATTGGTATTAAAAAGCAATCAAAGATCTGTGGTCAAAAATCCAGTGTGCAGATCAATGGATCGTGGTGGATTTCGGACCCCCCTTGGTTTTCTATCTTTAATCAAAGGGGGGGGGGTCCGGAATGAATCTTCCTTACGGCGGGCCCCTTGTTACATGTGTCGTCGCCCTATTGGTTCATGACTCCCATCCTCCACATGTTGTCTGACACCCCGTCACCCCTGGATGTCATCCTCCACTAAGTCCACTTGTCCCACTTGCTCCCGGGTCGAAGTCCAATCCCATAACTGCTCTCAGTCCATGTTGTCAGTACCATAACCCCCTTCATTCATGGACAGCCTCCTTTGGCGAATTTTACCCCCAATCACAAACCTCCAAATCAGTCGTCCATATACTCTGGTCACCGTCACCTACCATATCACCCCAAGTGGCCCCTTGTCCATTTATAACGGGATAACATACCCGTTGTCACGCTGATCATTTTCCCGCGTCCGACGGACCCATTTTCGAATAAAACTGTCGTTTCCCTTTGTATTCGTTATTCATCCATCACGCCAGAAACCTCCTATTCCTCCATTGCTCCCACATATTTTTCAACTACAGTCAGTCAACCCCACTAACGCATTGTTTGTTGCAGGTACAGTTGCCGAAATGGTGTCTAAGACAAAGCAAGCTGAAGAGGAAGAGAATCTGTTCGTCCCTCCTCCGGTCGACCTGGATAAAATCCCTTTGGTGGACAAAGACTGCTTGATAGCGGACAGTATATGCAGTTTTGACTTCTCTGATCTACAGTCATGGCTCCGGGAAGTCTTCCTCGACCAGAGTGATGAAATTGGGCTCTGGGAGTCCAATTTACCCTTATATTTGTTCCCCCAAATTCACCATTTCCCTGAGTTTGCGCTCAAGTGGCAAGCTCACTATGTCCCTGACCAGAAATCCATTGTCTCTTTGTCTGGGGATGTCCTTTTCTTCATCACCCCAGAGGATATCGACCAGATGATGCAGATAACCCACCTGGAATCTGTGGCCCCATTCAACCTAGAAATCCTCACCGAGCTTTATCAAAGGATGAATTTCCCTCAGAGAGCTCAGATAGTTGAGCTTTTCCTCCCCACTTCCACTCTGCTCCCATCCACCAATCCCCCATACCCCTCTTCTTTGTTTTCCATTAAAGGAAATCAAATTATTTCTTCCTTGTGTGCCCTGCTTTGGTACCATTCCGATCAATGGGTAGATGAACCCATCCTAGGTTTTCTATCTATCTTCTCAAATGATGAACAACCGACCACACAGTTCAACTACAGCGCTTTCCTAGCCAATAACATCCATGAACAATTGGTGAATTTCGCCACAGAGGGCGTGTTCAGGTATTCGTCCATTCTGGCTTACATGTTCGTCTACTTCCAAGCAGACAGGTTCAATGTCTCCATGCAGAAGATGGACGCTGACGGGAGGCCACAGCCGGTCACAACGTGGACTTCTCTTCTGAGACGCAATTCTGTCGAACACGACTTCATGGCGTTCATTGATCAGTTTTACCACCCTGTGGTAAGCATGTTGAGTGGCATGCCTGAGCCACGAGTAAATGACGAAGTCTGGAGAATTTTGCACCTCTCGGACAATGCGAAGACAGGAGACTGGTACTTGTACCAGAATCACTCTGAGATCCAAGTTTATGGGTGTGAGTTGGCACCATACAAGCCTCCGAGATATATACCACTAAGAATTTTTTCACTGGAATATATTAGACAAATTATGAATTCTGATGATATTCACTTTGTTTCCCTTAAAAAGAAGCAACAATTGCAGATTAAAGGGCAGATAGGCTCTTTCATCTGCAATAATAGAGGCGTGGGTGATGAAGCAGACAAAATGTTAAGGGAAATGAAATTTCTTACAAGTTTCACCTGGCATTATGATCCCTGCAGGATCATTTCTGAGATAAGAGTCAAAAATAAAAATGCCCCATATGCGCATGAGCCCAGGCTGGAAATCGAAAAATTTGCTAATCAAATAGAATGGGAGCTTGATACGTTGGAGGACGTGGAACCGACTATTGCGATGGAAAGACAGGTACCCTCAACGAGCGTGCAACCCACTGCCACACCTCAGAATCCCAAGGAAAAGAGGCCCCGACAGGAATCATCCCCTCCTGTAACAGAGGTGTCATCGGAGGAATTTCAAATTCACTCCAAGAAGTCGAAGACAGTCTCAACGCCCGGCACAATAGTAGAAGCTACCACAGGGACTACCACAGTGACCACCACTGGGGCCAAGCAATTCAATTTACCATTCGGCTCTAGTCAGCTTAAGGAAGTAGCATTGAAGTCCACAGATTCTCCCTTAGACACTCCGCCAAGCAAGATTGGGCCCAAGTTGGGCATTTTTGAAAAATATGACTTGATCAAGAAGAGGAACCAGACACTCACCAGCAACACTTATGCATAGTTCCAGAAGCAATCATCCACAGCCCAACACAGACTTCTTTCATCATTTGATACAGAAAAGGGCAGGATGCATATAGCGTTCCTCCAAGCACAAGTGCCTCATCCCAAGGTAATATCTGATTACAAGAGTGCCACGTTTGAGTTTCAAACAAAATATGTGCATCTAGCAGATCAGATGGATCTGCACAAGCATACGGAGGAAATGATTTTCCACACTTTGGCCCATGCCTCAACTTCCGCATCAAAGTATCAGATAGCTTTGAACAATGCCCAGACCCAACTTAACTTGGAAAAATTGACTTCTTTTGCAAAAGACAACAGGATAAAGATGTTAGAGGAGCTGTTCCTCAAGATCAGTTACGACCCGGCGAATTTCAAGGTCGCCGAGGAAATGATTAAAAAGAAGAATGCTGACATAGCAGCGTTGAAAAAACAGCTAAAGCTCCCTCCCACAGAGGATCCATAGGCCAAGGAAATAGCTGAAAAGAAAGGGGAAAAGGATGAGATGCTGAGATTACTTCTGGAACAGAACACTCAATCAAAGGAGATGGAGGCAGAGATGGAGAGACTGCTCAAGGAGAAAGAGTAGGCAAATCCAATGGAAGGAATTCCATTGAGTGCTATCCCAATTGCGGGATTGAGCACAACGACAGTGACGGTCATTCCATCTGCGACAACAGTACCCCTACCAGAAAGAGCAACAGACCTGGCCAAGTCTATGGAGAGAATGAACCTACAAGAATCAGAGATCAACAGACTTAAGAAAGAAGTGGATAACCTCCAAGAGCTAAAGAATTCTTTCCAGGCAAGTCTGTCCAAGGAGAAACAGGTGAATGAGCAAATCAGAAAGGAGTTACAACAGCTCCAGAAACAGACAATGGTAGGAAAAACTTTGGCTGAGGTCAAAGAGCTCGTGTGGACTGATATTTCCAAGTCCACAAATGAAATTTGGCCACTGGTTCAAATCATTTTTGAGCAAAATGAGTTTCTCGAGAGGAGAAAACAGGCTGTGGAGAAGATCAGAATGGAGCTAGGAGACATGCCGACCCAAGCTAATGAAATCATACGGTTCCTGAATTCCAAGACCAGGGAGGAACTCGTAGAATTGAATATTGAGGACAGGACAGAAACCATATTGGAGGTGAAACGGGTTCTCACCAAAAGAGGTCTCATGCTTCAGCTTGAAGAAAAGATTCAAGCCATGGATCAAGGAGTGCAGAAGTTTTTCCACAAGATAGATGCTCTGCAAAGGAAGGGCCTGCCTGGTATGAAGGCCATAAATGACAAATTGATGACACTCCCTGATTATAAGAAAAGGTTGACCGAAGTGTCCAAGGACAATTCTAAGTTCGCAGGAATACAGGGAAGCATCATAGGAAGAACATTCATGGATGCCTTGCAGTTGGATATTAGTATCCAGCATGAAATTAAGCACATTTTCATCATCAAGACTACATTTTCTAAGTACAGATACATGGACGAAGTGTACCGTAGGTTTCTCAAAGTGACAGTGCCAGGTCATATCCGATGGGAAGAACTGTGCGATCTACTAGATTAGTAGATGAGTTGTCGCTTCCAGTCAGTTGTCCTGTCAGCAGAGGTTGCAGAGGCACCTCACCAACGACCTACCCAGAACTTCAGCATGCAGTTGTAATGAGTCATCAAAACAATTTTGATTAGTTAAGTTAGTTAGTCTAAAAATAGCATGCACATCCTGATCAGTTATGACAGGAACGTTTGTATTTTTGAATTATAAATACTCCATCTTTCGAGGTATTGAGGGTTGTTGATTTGCACACCCTATTGCTATCAAGCTGTAACATTTTTGAAGAGATCCACCATTAATAAAGAAGAGGAATTTTACAGGATTCTTGTGCATGTTCACTGGTGATGTGATTTTCTTAGTCAAATGTTTCCTTACTCCGTAATCATCTTGTTTTTCTATAACTAATCTTTACGAATAGCGTTATGTTTCCGGATTTATCTCTGATACCCTGTTTCCGATTCTAAATATTTTAATGTTCATCTTCTAAATATCTTCAATTAAGAGATTCTTAAGTGCTTGTTAATTGGAGTTATTTTCCTTATCTTTTCTTCTGTCCATCACTTTAATTATTAAAGATCCAGTGAGTGTGTTATCTCACCTTGTGAAAGATTTCTTCAGCATTTCTGGTTGTATCTCAGATTTATTAAATACAGACCCCATAGCCCAATGGATGTGTAGTTTGTCTCAACCAACTACAAAACCCCTTACAACAAAACCAACATTTTCTATAGCTAGCCTAATATATTAATTTAAAACAAAGCTAAATTATATAGAGATATCCCTCTCTGAAGTTGGAAGGGCTAGATCCCAGCTTTAAAAGTGGTTGGTTAAGGTTACCTTTGTAGATTTTTTCTTTTTCAACCTCTAGGAAATTTACCAAGTGCTAACAGTTCACATTCAAGGACTGCAAGATAAAGTCTGTAAACTCAGGACAAGTGGTGGCCAAAGGCATAAGGACAGAAAATAATGTATATGTGATGAAAGAAAATAGAGAAGAATGTCATCCAAGCAAACATGATGAA
>JASDQU010309186.1:107603-138124 GCA_032191745.1 Picea mariana
GATCTTCCAAGAATATCAAAGCCCCAAGATTCAGTGTGTAAACCCTATCAAGTAGGGAAGCAAAACAGGACACAGTTTAAGTCCAAGAGCTTTACTTCAATAGAGAAACCACTCCAACTAGTTCATATGGATTCATGTGGAACATCAAGACAGGAAGGCACAGGGAAAGAAAACTACTTCATGCTGATTATCGATGATTACTCTAGACTTACTTGGGTTGCCTTTCTCAAAGAAAAAGATAAATCATTTGAGAAGTTTAAGATATTTAAGGCTTTAACTGAGACTCAAATAGGGAAGAGGTTAAAGGCAGTAAGATCAGATAGGGGAGGAGAGTTTATGTCAAGAGACTTCAAGGAATTATGCGATGAGCATGGGATCAAGAGAGAATACACAATCCCAAGAACTCCACAACAAAATGGAGTAGTTGAGAGGAAAAATAGAATAGTGCAGGAAATGGCTAGGTCAATGATGAATGAGAAGAACATTGGTCAAACCTACTGGGTAGAAGCAATACACATAGCAGTCCATGTTCTTAACAAAGCTCACCTCAGACCACAAAGTGACAAGACACCTTATGAATTATGGTTTGGAAGACCTGCCTCAATTAAACACTTCAGAGTCTTTGGGAGTAAATGCTACATAAAGAATAATGATGAGAACCTTGAAAAATATGATGACCGGGCGGATGAAGGTATTTTCTTAGGGTATGCTACAAACAGTAAAGGATACATATGCTATAATAAGAGGCTGCATAAAATGGTTGACTATATTGATGTAAAAATTGATGAAGGAATCGCAGCAAGAGAGGTCTATCAGTTAAATTCCATGTTTCAATTCAATGGTAAACTCCAACTCTCTTTCTGGCGACAAGCCTGGTAGCTCTTATGGGAACACATCAAAAAACTCTCATACTATTGAAAGGTTTTATAATCCTTCCACCTTTCCTCTTTCATTTAGCACTAATATTTCATGTAGATTTCATCCCTTGCGCATGCTCTTTTGTAGTTGTAGGGAAGAAATTAACCTCAAGAAAACTCCCTGGTTTCTTCCTACAATCGTTCTTATCTGTCCCTCATCGGTCAAAATCAATCATTTCTTCTTACAGTTGAGTATCCCATCGTGCAATTCCAACCAGTACATACCGATCACGATCTCATAAGATCCCAAGATCGTGATATATAGGTCAGAATTCATTACAAAATATCCCAAGTTAATTCTCAACTCTATAACCTTTCCTTCAACCTTTTGTTTGGAACCTGAAGCCATTTCTACGTATCTAAACTCATCCTACTCGACTGCCTTTACATTAATTATTTTTAGTGCTGCACTAGAAATAAAGCTCTATGTAGCATTGGTATATATCAAAATAATAAGTCTTTGGTTAACCATTGTACTTTTCATCTCGATCACATTAGACTGGTGCTCCACAGTCGACTGGTTCTTGGCTTGGCGATTATTCACCACTGCATGAATCCCATGGGACTTGCCCAAATATCCAACTTTAGTGGATCTCTTTGATTCAACTACTCTGTCCCTCTCAAACGAACAGTCTCGTTGGTAATGTGGCTCTCGACGTGTCCAACATCCAGTCTTTGGTCCAGTACTCCTGGTCCCCGAAGTAGAAGTTGTTGGTCTCCCAGCTGGAAATCATGATTTGTTCTGCTGAACATGCCTAAACTGTTGTTGTTGTGGGAAACCCTATTGCTAATGCGGTGTTCCTCTGTAGTGAGTCCTCTGTTGAGGAGTTGTTCATCATGGTGTCGTGAAATTGGATCCAATCAATGTATCTCAATACCCTGATGTATGTCTGGCCAGTGTCTGATGCTCCTGTGCACTTGTCGTTGTTTGTTGAGTCGGTCTTCCAAGAGTCCTACCTTGATTCTTGCTAGTCATTTCTTCCTCTTCTATGAGGGCCTTTTGGACTGTGTCATGCAATGTCTATGGCATTAGGATCCTCACCTTCGCACAGATGTTGAAGATAAATCCAAACACAAACTTGTTGACCTTTAGCTTCTTCATGTTTAGATGTGGAGCATACCTAAGCTTCTCCATGAATCAGGCCTCATACTCTGACACCGTATGATCACCATGTAGTAAGGCGTTGAACTTATTGAGATGGCACTCAATGAATTCCTCTGATAAATACCTCTCCCAGAACTACTCCTCGAACAGTTCCCATGACACGTCTTTGATGACCATGTTTAGTTGTGGTAGGAGCATCTTACACCATAGAAGAGCGCTCCCCTTCAGCTAAAATTCCTCCATGTGGACCTTCATGTTGGAGGTGTAGTCGCGAAGTGAAAATCACATTGCCATGTTCTCCAACCAAGCCTTGGCAGCCGAACCATCTGTGGTACCCGTGAAATTAGGAAAATTAACCTTCTCGAGTTCTCTATGAATGATACCATTGCTAGCTGGAGTGCATTGTGGACCCTCAGGGAGTATAGGCACCCTAGAATAATCTATATCTATTTATTTAATCAAGGCCTATGACATCCTATGAAAGGACCTCATCAACCCAACCACATCCCCCACAATAATTTTCTCATGTCTATTGACTTGTTCTTCTACTTGGGGCTTAAACCCCTCTGGCGTGGATGTTGTTGGAGGCCTCGCACCTCTACCCCTAGCACCACATCATCTACCTCCATGGTATCCTCTAACAATGATTACCTGCATGGAAAAATTTCAATTTTAATTAATGATAAGTTATTAATCAAGTGTTTAATATAGTGGAGGTTGTAATGATCCCAATTCGTGGGGATGAACCTGCTTTGATACCATATGTAACGTCCCTTTGTTACAACAACAACAATGATGTGTAAGAGGTAAAAATGTTTTTTCATTAGAAAATTAAATCGTCATGACATAAAAATAACATCACAAGTTACACTTCATCATAATTAATAACGGCCCATTCTATTCATTAACCTAATTAACAACGAAGAATAATCAATGCATAAACATGAAGATCAACGCTGTTCTACACCACACAATCAACTGAAGAAAATTATAGATAATTGATCAATCATGTCATTGAACATAAAGGAACTACCCTCCCAACCTACCCTGCAAGGTTAGGACCTCCAGGACACATAAGCAACGCTCAAGCCCAAGATTCAACTGATTTATCTTGACCACTTAAGGTATTAGGGCTAGCGACTATTCTGAGGAACAAGAAGGTGTCTAAAACCCACTAATCCAATGAAGCCAAAAATCAAATATAATCAATCAATCAGTCTTAATAATTAATTATTCATGGTGAAAGAGTAATCTAAGTACCTTACCAATCATACACCAACATTTATTTCAAGGCGTGCAGTAGTAATTATCAAATTTTGTTCCATGGCACAAGGGAGATCTAATCACTTAATCATTTATATATCAACATTTATTCCATAGCGCAACAAAATGTAATTACTTAATCTTTACACACCATCATTATTCCATAGTGCAAAGCATCTAATTACTTAATCATCGGCATATTCTATGGCGCAAAATAAATCATTTGTTTTATTTTCCTAGCGTAAGAGAATCTATGTACTCAATCAAACATACAACACCTCAAATTAATGGAGCAACATGGTATTCTACTAAACCTTATCATTTTGCAAGAAACAATATGTGTAAGGTAGCGAAATGATATTTCATAAAGATAAATGAATCAAGAGAGAAATAAAAATACATACCATTAAAATGTCTTATCTTGATTAAGGGGTACAGTAAGAAATTAATACAGTTTTATAGCCATTTAAAGGTTACTTATAAGGTGATTATACTTATATTGAATTATTAGAGACAAGGTTTCCTATGTATCCACTAACAAGTGATGCATCAACACACATGAGCCATAGTAAGATAACTCCCACTCTAACTTACACATTCAGTTGTATGGATTTTTTTAGAGGAGGGTCATGTATACTAACTTACCAACTTAACATTCTGCTCCAAAATTTAATTAAATGAGCCCCACTAGGAATTCCACTTATGTCCATCTATCATTAAATCCAATCATTAAAAGGATGAAAGGGTATTTTGTATTTGAATTTTTTCACCAAGTATGACAACTAAAGAATATGAATTATCTCCTTGAGAGATATTATTAACTTTATTCCAACAAAATGGTGATATCTAAACTTATGATATGTAAGGGTAAGTCGTGATGATCCTCTTAGTCCAAATGTACATTGGGAGGAGTTGCTCCATAAATCAATCTAAGTAGGATGCCAATAATCATAAATCAAGTTAATTAAAGGTTGAGTAATTTCACAGAGGACCAATCTCAATTTATCATGAGAACCATATCCTAACCTACAATTCCATTGGAATTAAGTGAAGACCTAAACGTTTTTAAATCCCTACACAAGAAATCAATACTATCTTACATTTCCCATGTAATTTAAACAAGGAACAACTTATTAACGATAAGAAAAGTATAGGCTAGCCTACTTGTAGCTCATTTTAACATATACCGACAATAAATTAGGACCTTAAGGAAGGCTTGCCTGCCTTCAATCTAAGAGAGACTATATAGGGGTTCCCTTCCTGGACACATTAATCAAGATCATATGTTTTCTTGATATCTACCTCCCAAATCCTATACGAGTTTAGACACTCTCCCAACTGGTCATAAGTTGGTAAAGGTTCTAGGCTAAGGGTTACCTCTCTACGACAATGAAATTAAATAATTTTGTGGCAAGACCGTCTAGTAAGGGTGCACGCGGGTTAGGAAAAATAGGTAGTGAGACAATGCGAAATCCTGAGGGTAATGTCCCCAAGGATGAGCCTTGTTGTAATCATGTTTATGAATTGTAAATCATGTTTGTAGGTTGGTGAGACGAGTATTGATAAGCTGGTAGGCTTATGTATTATTAGGCCGGAGATCCTAAGTGTTAAAGGATAGGAGTCTGTTTTTGTATTTGCAATATGCAGAACATTAATAAAATTAAACATCGTTGTGTGCAAACCGACCATGAAGAAAGAGTGATGTGGGACTAAGCTTCCACAAGGTGGGTAAGGGAAGAGGGGGTTGAAAGGTTGGAAAGAGGGTCTAAGCTTAGGGGTTTAAGACCTTGGGAATGATATTTTATTATTATTCTAAAGATGTGGGACAAAACATGTTTTTATCCTAATTTGTGGGAGAGGCAATGCATCTAGCTCCTACGTGTGAAAAAGTGAATGCATGCAGCTCCAGGAACACAAGTGTCGACCTGGGTGCATGCGGTTAAAAGATAAAACATCAGATGAGTCAGGGGTACGCCCTCCATTCTTGCATCTGTCTGCTTGAAACCGAGAATTGTGTCTAATCTCGGCATTGGCCCTTCATTCTTGCATCCGTCTGTTTGAACCGTGTGGCTATAAGTATGTTCTTTGCATTGATTCCTTGTCATGCAACTCTGAAACAGAGGTTACCTAAATTGTGATGTGTCTTAGTGTCCTATTGTCATTTTCTACCATTGGAACCACTTGAGTCTATGTTCGACCTCTGCGGCCATTGAGCCATTTCACCTCTATATCCTGTGAACCGATCCTATCCTCTCTTGCAGAGTTGATTCTGTACCCAAACTTTCTTTGGGTTGCTACCTTCTGTGTTTCCTAAGTGGAATTGACTAGTTGTTGTTACTGTTATCCTCACCTTCCAGGAATTGGGATGAAAACTAGTTGAAGAACTAGGTTTTCAGGCCTATGGTCAAAGAGGCAGGTTTTTAGGCCTGCAAGAAGCTCTCTCTAGGTGACAGAGACTGTTGGGAAGTGGTTTTCTCCTAGAGAGAGTCCAGTACCAGCTACGAAGCTCTGAGAATTCCTGATCCGGCCTATTGGTGAGACCTATAGAGGGAGGTGAAGCATTGATGGAATATGCTTGTGAATATGTATACTCCCAGTTGGATTAGGCATGTGGGGAATGAGATTCTGTGAGTAGCGGGCGTAAGAAGGCTCCTGGAGAAAATTCTAACGGTTTCTCTGTGCAGTTTTCCTGTAACATCAGCCTAGTTTAGGATTCCCTTTCCATGGGTGGAGCTTGGTCCCATGTCAGGGGTGACCCATTGCTGAGCGTGATGAGTAGCGTGGTCTAAGGTTGGGAGGTTCGTGGAAGGTCTATACGTAGTTGGTGGAGTTACAACAATTTCAAAGATAAGTATTAATTATGTGTTTTAATTTCAATTAAAATGCATGTCTATGATGCTGGCAATATTATCATGTGTTATGTTGCAATGATATTTACTACTAATTCCATTAATTTTGTAAGTTATCACTTATACTGTCATTGCTCTATATTGTTGGTTAAAGTGATGTTTTCAACACTGAGCCTAGATGGGTCGGATAAGTGGTCTTTGGACCCAAGGTTTCAAGTGGAAATGGTGTTCGAAGGAACCAATTTTGAACCTTAGATTGTTTATGAGTGTTAAGGGGTTACTTGGTCGTGTTACAAAGCTCAGGAGGAGTAGTGGTAAAACCATAGTCGACATGTTATTTGACCACAGAGAAAGAGCACTCAACACTTGGGGTGTTGGAGCCGTAGGATCTATTCGGACGGAAGGGAAATTCAGTACAACAGTTAGATCTGGAGAAGGTACAAGAGGGTTATCCTGAAAGCCCTTCGTAGTTCAACAATTGTGAGAAGTGGGGTGCGCGAAGGCATAAACACCCGAAACCCGAAACGCCAAAGTCCCAAGGGATACCTACACCGTAGATCTGGAGAAAAGAGCTTGACCGTTGGATCAAGCAGAAGAGTAGATTGTAATTTTGGGAGTTGGGCTATCGAGAGAAGTGGGATGTGTCATTGCAAAAACTTATGAAGTACGAAGTTCTAAAGAGAAAGAGTAGACGTGGTGGGGCCGGATGACATCACTAATAATCCTCCATGTGGCATCCTGTGCGAGTAGGGTTAGTGGGGCTCGAGTTTATGTAACATAGTTAAGGGTCGGAGGACCCATAGTGGCATTGATCATGATACATCAAGATTAATGACTAGGATGCATTATGAGGACCCAAGTAGCATGGAAAATAATTATCAAGGTAGTTCCCTAATCCAAACTATGGTTTCACTAAGGGGTTACATGTCATCATCAGGAGAATTGTAGTATGAAAGGTAGGTTAATCCAAAACTACCATTGCATACCCTTGCAATTTGGAAAAGCGTAAGTGATGTAACGTAATGATGTCACTTAAGGTGACATGGGAGTGTTCATAGATTAATGGTTTGAGGTGTGTGGATGCGAAATCTTTCGAAGCCTCGAAGTCCCGAAACTTAGACGCCTGAGGTTCCCCTGCGAGTGTCAGTCATTGGATGCTAGGTGGATGTGGATGGTTGATCTACCCTAGGTCATGAGCTCGTTAGTCTGGAACTCGAGAAGTTGTTGTGAAGTTCTTTGAAACCTTCTGAAATGAGAAGTCATGAAGTTCCCTTTTTGTTAAGTCAGTGGTCACGACCCGCGATCACGTGGGTTGGGGATTAAGAGAGAATGGTCTAGAGCTCGAATGATTGTTACAGAGCTGAGAAGAGCTCAGAAAATTCATGAAATTTGAACGTTCTCTTAATTCAGATTTGTTTATGAATGTTATGGGATTTGTTAAGGAATAATGGCCTAACAAATTCTGGTTGTCTGGGCATTGTGTTGCAGAAGTTTAGTGAGTGCCATAACCAATTAGAGTTGACATAGAGTGAACAGAAATGGAGGAGACAAAAAATGATTCTAGATCAGAGAATGAAGCTAAAGGGATGGATGTTATTTTGGGAGTTGAAGGTTTGAACTCCGGTGGGCATCGAGAAGAGATAGATAAGGAAGGGCATATGATGAAGATCATTCAAACATTGTAGAAAGATTCCCAAACTCACGAAACAGATAGCAGAAATATCAGGAAAGCTCAGGATAAACAAGGTGAATTCAACTTAAAGTTAATGAAGAGTCTGGAGACAATAGAAAAGAAGTTAGACTAAGAGAGAGACTTGAGAAAAATAGGGATTCACCCGATTTCTATGGGAAGAAGATCAAGGAGTGTTGGTAAACACCATCATCACTCCCAAGGTCACTCCAAGAGGAGGGCACACAGTATTTCAAGCCCATCTCCTACCAAAAAACACATGATATATGGAGTGGATGAATTGAAGGGATAAATGAACGAGATTAAGCCTCCTACGTTTTATGGAGGACATAAGAAGGAGGAAGATGCAGAAACATGGTTTCTCGACATGAGGAAATATTTCCAACTATAGAATTATTCCTTTCATGCAGAAGGAAGAATTGCAATGTATCAACTGAAGGGAAAGGCATCCATGTGGTGGGATCAACTTGTGCAGGTGAATCACATTAGAGGGAAAGATATCACTTGGAAGGAATTCAAGAGGTATTTTGAGAAGAAATACTTGACTAAAAGATACTATGACAGAAAGATGAAAGAAGTCTTTGAACTCAAGCTAGATAGCATGATAAGTGATGAATATGAGTGAAGATTTTTGGAATTACTAAAGTATGTTTTGTTCATCAAAGATGATACTGTCAAGATTCAGAGGTATCTAAGTGGACTTCTGCCTTCCATAGTTGGCAAGATTCAGTATGATGATCCTAAGCCTATGGAAGAAATGATAATAATAGAAAAATGCTTATATGAGAAACAAAGAGAGAAGCCTACTTTCCAGAAGGCTTGGAAGGCTTGGGAAGACAAGAAGAAATTCAAGATGGATCATAGGAAGAAGGGAACTAAACCTCCGTTTTTCAGAAACAGTCCTCAAGGAAAACAATCATTTAGAGAGCCGAGAATGGCTGATGTAGGGGAACAAAGGACAAGGCAAACACCCATTTAGTGTTGGGGTCGTAAAGAGAACCACAAATACAAAGATTTTCCCCATAAAAATGGCAAAGTGAGAGTTGTCCATAATGTTCAATAGGCTGAAATAGTGGACATGGAAAGTAGAATGCCAAGGATCTACACATCCTTGGACAACAAGTAAGTTGAATATTAGTTGCACATGATTGAAGTGGAAGATATGATTAACAACCATGCCTTTACTATTTTAATTGATTCAGGGGCTAGACATAGTTATATATATCCTAGAGTGGTGGAAAGTTTGCATTTGTTGAGAAGAAAACATGAAAATTATTGGTTAGTGCAGCTGGCTACAAGAACCAAGAGGAAGGTCACTGAGTTGGTTAAGTCCTGTCCTATGGACATGAATGGACTGAGCACAAAGGATGAATTGAATGTTCTTCCTTTAGGTTATTATGATTGTCTAATTGGGATGGAATGGTTGGACCAAAACCATGCCATATTAGACTATCGTAACAAGGCATTCACTTGCCTAGATGAGGGAAGAAATCGGAAAAAATTCCAAGGAATTCACTGAGTTGTTTCTATCATAGAAATATCAGCAATGCATTTGAAGAAGTGCTACAGGAAAGGTTCTCAATTATTTGCAGCCCATGTGGAGGAAACAACTAAGGATAAGGTGTCAAGTATTGGAGATCATGCAGTACTAAAGGAGTTTGAAGATTTATTTCAAGAGATACCCAAACTACCCCTGAAGAGAGATATTGACTACTTTGTAAACTTGACGCCTAGAGTAGCTCCAGTGTTGAAAGCTCCTTACAAAATGAGTACACCAGAGATGAAAGAGTTGCAATTGCAGCTTGAAGATATTTTGAAGAAGGTGTACATACGCCCAAGTGTGTCACCTTGGGGTGCCCCGGTCCTATTCGTGAAGAAGAAGGAAGGGACATTGAGATTGTGTATCGATTTCAGATAGTTGAACAAAGTAACTATAAAGAACAAATATCCTCTACTGAGGATTGATGAACTCTCCGATCAGTTGAAGGATGCGAAGATATTTTCGAAGATACACCTCATGTTGGGATATCACCAAGTAAGGATAAAGTATGAATACATTAGAAAGATCACCTTTAGAACAAGGTATGGTCATTACAAGTTCATAGTAGTTCCATTTGGACTGTCGAACACACCTGTTGTTTTTATGTGTTTGATGAATGGTGTACTCAAGGACTATCTAAACAAGTTTGTCATAGTCTTCCTAGAAGAAATTCTGGTGTATTCCAAGTCAGAGGAAGAGCATGAGAAACATCTTAGGATTGTGTTACAGGTGCTATGAGAGCACCAACTATATGCCAAGTTGAGCAAGTTCTCGTTTTATTAGGAGCATATCCATTACTTGGGGCATATTATTTTGAAGGAAGGGATAGTTGTAGATCCTGAGAAGATTGAGGCCATCATAGAATGGTTAGCACCAAAGAACATGACATAAGTCATAACCTTTATGGGTCTACCTGGTTATTACAGAAGCTTTATCGCAGGGTTCTCGAGGATAGCTCACCCTATCACTTCCTTGCAAAGGAAAGAGAAGAAATTTTAGTGGACAAAAGACTGTGAGAAAATCTTTCAATGATTGAAGTAACTGTTAACCAGTGCTCCAATCCTGAGGATTGCATATTTGAATGAAGAATTTGTAGTGTGGACAGATGCATGTAAAGAAGGACTAGGAGGAGTCCTCAGTCAGAATGGTTTTGTAATTTGTTATGAATCCAGAAAGTTGAAAGAGCACGAAAGGAACTATGCAACTCATGATTTGGAGTTGGCAGCCATAGTGCATGCTCTAAATAAATGGAGGCATTACCTCATGGGATGAAGGTTCAAACTGAGGACATACCATAATGGTCTAAAGTATTTGTTTGATCAACCAACCTTGAATGCTAGACAAAGTAGGTGGATGGAGTTTTTCTGTGAGTACGATTTTGATATCAAGCATATCAAAGGGAAGGAAAATAAAGTGATTGATGCACTCAGTAAGAGAGTACACAAATTACATGCTACAACCATTAGCATGTACCGAACTGATATTAAAAGAAGAATTTTGGAAGATGCAAATGTAGATTTTCAATACACGGATTTGGTAGCAAAGCTACAACAAGGTAAGATGCCACAGAAAGTGGAGATTTATAAATTGGAAACTGGTGGAATAATTATGTACAAGAACATAATTTATGTACCTAATGTCCAACATTTGAAACTTGCGATTTTGCATGAGATGCATAATGTCACTTATGATTGGCACCCTGGATATCAGAAAATTGTGGCAGCAGTCAAGAGCCATTACTTTTGTCCAGGTATGAAGAAAGAGATTGTAGAATACATTGCCAGATGTATGGAGTGTTAGAAGGTTAAAGCTGAGCATAGACACCCAGCAGGATTGTTGCAACCTTTACCCATGCCTAAGTGGAAGTGGGAAGTGGTGAAAATAGATTTCGTCATAGGATTGCCTAGAATAGGAAACAAGCATGATTCAATCATGGTGGTGGTGGAAAAGCTTACGAAAGTTGCCCATTTTATTCCACTAAAGACTACTCATAAGGAAATAGATGTTGTCGATTTTTTTATGAAGGAAGTAGCATGATTGCATGATATTCCCAAGACAATTGTGTTTGACAGAGACCTGAAATTTACCTCAAATTTTAGGAAAGGGTTGTTCAAAAGATTCAAAACAAATATGAACTTTAGCACAACCTATCATCCTAAGTCTGATGGGAAGACAGAGCATGTGAATCGAGTAATAGAAGACATACTGAGGATGTATATGATGGACAAACCATCGAAATGGGAAGAATACCTACACTTAGTAGAATTCGCCTACAACAATGGATATCAAGCATCGTTGAAGATGAGCCCATTTGAAGCACTTTATGGAAGAAAGTGAAATACTCAACGAGATGGGATAATCCAAATGATAGGGAAATAGTTGGGCTAGAGTTGCTCAAGGAAATGGAAGAACAAATGCTAACAAATTAAGCAGAATTTGAAAGCTTCCTAAGACAGGTAGAAAAGTTATGCTGATAAAAACATAACCCACAGAGAGTTTATAGTGGGTGATCATGTTTTTTTGAAAGTGAAAACTAATAGAAGTTCCTTGAAGTTGGGAAATTGTGCCAAGTTGGCAGCCAGATTTTGTGGGTCATTTGAAATCCTAGAAAGGATTGGGCCAGTTGCATATATGCTTGCATTACCTGCATCCATGATTATACATAATGTGTTTCATGTTTCATTGCTTAAGAAATATATACCTGATGCTAATCATGTAATTGATTGGAATGCAATTTCGGTGGAGCAAGAAGGTGTCCTGCAATTGCATCATGTGCGCATATTGGAATGAAAAAGAAAACAACTCTGGAATGGAGCCATAGGGCTTGTAAATGTCCAGTGGACCTAGTACAGTCCTTAGGAAGTGATATGGAAGCATGAGGATGCTATGCGGGAAGAATACCCACATATTTTTGAATATTTTGAAAATATTTTTGATGTTGTGTGAAAGTTGAACTGAGGACAATGCAAAAAAAAGGGGAGGGGATTGTAAAATCCCCAAGGATGAGCCTTGTTGTAATCATGTTTATGAATTGTAAATCATGTTTGTAGGCTGGTGAGCTGAGTATTGATAACTTGGTAGGATTATGTGTTTATTAGGCTGGAGATCCTAAGTGTTAAAGGCCAGGAGCCTATTTTTTTATATGTAATATGCAGAACATTAATAAAGATTAAACATCGCTGCATGAAGAACGATCACGAAGAAGGAGTAATGGGGAACTAAGCTTCCACAGGGAAAGTAAAGGAAGAGGGGTCTAAAAGGTTGGAAAGAGGGGCTAATATTAGGGGTTTAGGTCCTTGGGAATACTATTATATTATTATTCTAAAGTTGTGGGACAAAACATGTTTTTATCCTAAGTTCTGGGAGAGGGAATGCATGTAGGTCCAACGTGTGCAAAAGGGAATGCATGCAGGTCCAGGAATACAAGTTTCGACCTGGGCTCATGCAGTTAAAATATGAAGCGTCAGCTGAGTCAGGGGTTCACCCTCCATTCTTTCCTATGTTTTTTTGAAACTGAGAATTCCATCTGATCTCGGCATTGGCCCTCCATTATTTTGTCCATATGTATAAACCATGTGGATATGCTTTTGATCTCTGCATTGATTCCTTGTCACATAGCTCTGAAACAAAGGTTACTTGAACCATTTTGTTTCTTAGTGGTCTGTTTTCGTTTTATGCCATCGGAACCGCTTGAGTCTGTGTTCGACCTCTGTGTTGATTGAGACATGTCACCTCTGTATCCTATGAGTCGAGCCTATATACTCTTGCAGAGTCGAGTCCATACCCAAACTATCTTTGGGTTGCTGCCTTCTGTGTTTCCTGAGTGGAATTGACCAGTTGATGTTGTTGTTATCCTCACCTTGCAAAAATTGAGCTGAAAACTAGTTGAAGAACCAAGTTTTCAGGCCCGTGGTAAAAGAGGCAGGTTTTCAGGCCTGCGAGCAACTCTCTCCAGGTGAGAGAGTTTGTTGGGAAGTGGTTTTTTCCTAGAGAGATTCTGATGCGGGAGCATCTCAAGCGAGCCAACACGGAGACAACGGACAGTTGGAAAAGCGCCCAGCACAAATTTTGAAATATCTTGGACCATTAATGAAACATCAAGTGGAAGCACACTTGTATAATGTAAACGGACCTTGAGTGATTTTCTGTCGTCCTTAGTGGGTAGAAGGCATTTATAGTAGTTAATGCAAGTAGGGAGAATTGAATGTGTAGATTAGATAGTTTTAGAACACAAGAGGGAAATGGGATATAGACACCCTCATTGTGTATTGTAACATTAAGTGTATTATGAGCATAGGAGAGAAGGAGAGAAGCATAGGGCTATGTGAAAACACCCATGTACATAAATTTGAATTAATAGAGAAAGATTTGATTCAAACTCATGGTGTCCTGTTTGTTCTTGGTGTATGTATGTTAAATGCTATGCTCATGGTTATTTTCACTCTTTCTTTTGTACATTTTATTTTATGCTATGTATGAATGATTTTTGGTTGAATGTTTGGAATCTGAGAGGAAAGGGTAATGAAATGAGTTTCAATTGTTTCTCTATCTGAGCAACAGTTCCTACAAGGAGTGCAGTTGAATTGTCTGCAAGGAGTGCGTTGACCAAAAGGTTCAGAGGTTTGTCTCTGGAAGCTCAGGATAGATAGTTGTTGTTCCAATTTCCCCAAAAGTGCAGTCGGGCATGGGAGCCTTGCAAGGAGTGCCCAGGCTGAGTGAAGTCTCAGGGTTGTGGACCTGAGTGGAGTATTTAGAGACTGTTGCTGCAGGCGTGCGCAGATTCGAAGGATTCCAACACTTGGAAGTGCTTGAAAGGATGTCGCAAGGAGTGCGTGCAAGGGTTTTTCTGGAAGACTCAGAGTTGGGAAAGTTCAGAAGGATTTGAACCTTCATAGGGGTGAAGGAAGGCATAGCGACATTGGACCATAGGAGGACGAGTTCTCAGAGGAAGAATGGACGGTCGAAATTCTCTAAGGAGAATTCACGAAGTCTTGTGGGCCGTTAGATATCACGGAGGAGCAGGGGAGATATGGTGATTATTCCTAAAAGGTTCTAAGCTCAGGAGGAGTAGTACTGTAGATCCAAGCCACAGGGCCATTGGATTTACACATGCGTTCTATATCAAGATTTCGTAGGTCGAAGTTCTGTAAACCTTGCAATGGGGATCGCGAAATCATGAAACGCGAAGTCCCGAAAGCTAAGGGGATTTTGTGGGCCATAGTGGAGTCAGCAAGGGGACAGGTGGCACACTCTCAACAAGAAGTAAATTTAGTTGACGTTTTTCAAAGTTTCGTGGGGTGAATTCCTGAGCCTTTTGCATCAGGATTCGTGATATCGCAAATTCTGAAGTCCCGACAGAAGTGAAGTGGCGTTAAAAATCAAATCTCGCGAGTGTATCAGAGTTTCAAAAAATCAGGATTCGGGAGTCGAGGAGACGAGTTTCTCAACATCGTGATCGTGAAATCGCGATAAGGAAAATCCCAAAAAGGAAAGAGGAAAGGTCAGCGTTGACTGTTTTTAGGTTTTAGGGATTCAAGAGACCAACGCTCGACCTATGGACTCACGAAAGTGTAAAATCCGATCTCCTAAGTGCAAAGAGGGGATCCCACAAGGATTTGATGTGGGTGTAGATTTTTTGAAAGGAAAATAGAAGAGCCATTTCAAATCCCTTCGGGCCGGTGTAAGGGAAAGATCTTTTGTTGACGTGGACCTTTCGACCTGCAGGTTGAGAGGTTGCGGGCATCGACATCAAGTGGTATCAGAGCACATAAAGGTTCTTTGCTTTCTGTAGCAGGAAAAAAGAAGAATTCACCATGCCACCAAGGATAAGGGATAGACAAACACCCGATCCACCAGAGGATAGGGAAATGTCGAGAAGAAGAGGCAGCCAGATGACTGATCTAGCCATTGAGAAAGAAATGCATGATCTATGAGCTAGACTTGAAGACATGGAGACAACCCAGAGATGCAGAGTCAGTGCTGGGGATCTCAGTTATTCTGAGAGTGAAATTGAGGCCGAACATGAAGAAGAAGTTGCAGCAGAAGATGCAACAAATGAACACTTGATCAGAGCTATTGCAAGAATGGGTGCAAGAGAAAAGATGGACATTCCAGTTTATGAGGGAAATCTAGATGCAGAAGAGCTTCTAGACTAGATTAGAGCTCTAGACACATACTTTGACTATGAATATGTCGAAGAAGACAAGAAGGTCAAGAATGTTGTCACAAGATTGAAGGGACATGCAGCATTGTGGTGGGATGAACTACAAGCTGATAGGCACTACAAAGGCAAGCAGAAAATCAAGAGCTGGGATAGAATGAACGCAAATATGAAGGAGAAATTCATCCCCATGGATTATCAAATTACTCTATTCAGGAGGATGCAAAACCTGATACAAAAGTTGATGATAGTGAAAGAATACAATGAATAATTCTACAAGCTGAACATCAGGGCAGGTCATCGGGAAAGCGATGATGAAAAGGTAGCTAGATACATGCATGGCCTGAGATAGGATATTCAGGATGAGATGAGCATGGTAACCATCCGAATAGTATAAGATACTTATCAGATGGCTCTAAAGGCTGAAGAGAAACTGGGTCGAAAGCAAGGTCAAAGAGACCAAGGCAGAAGTCAGCCCAAGGGCAAATCAGTTGCCCAGGACAAATATCAAAAGCCCAAAGAAGACTGGAAGAAGCCTCAGACTCGAATTGAAAGAGGTGGAACCTCACAGTGAGGGAAATATGTTGAACAGTGAGGGCAACATACTGAACAGAGAGGAGATTCTGCTGACAATAATACTTTTCCTCGTACTAGAGGTAGAGGTAGAGGAAGAGGTGGAGTAATAACATGCTTCACATGTGGAACGAATGGGCACAAGTCTTATGAGTGTCCAAAGAAAAAGAAAGAAAGTGGAGAAGCTCACATCGCCGAGGCACAGAGGCAAGATGTTGAGGCAGAAGATGTTGAAGGCGGAAGATCGTTGATGATGCAAAAATTTCTTTTGACAACAGAGAAGAAGGTGGAGAACCCAGTACAAAGGACCAGACTTTTCAGGACTGCTTGCAAGGCCAAGGACAGGGTATGCAAGGTCATTGTGGATAGTGGTAGCACAGATAATCTCGTTTCGATAGAGATGGTAGAAAAGATAGAGCTGGAGATGATTGATCATCCAAGCCCATACAGAGTTTCGTGGCTACAAAAAGGACATCAGGTAACTATCACTAAACAATGTTTAGTTGAATTTAAGATAGGAGGATATAATGATAAGATATTATGTGATGTCATTCCTATGGATGTTTGTCATCTATTGTTGGGCAGACCATGGAAATATGACAAGAATGTGATTCATGATGGGAGAATGAACACATACACCCTAGAGAAGAATGGGAGAACTCACATGTTGCTTCCAATCAAGGATAAGGAGGTGAAAATGGAAGTAAGCATCACTGTACTTCTCATGAGTGGGAAGGAACTTCTTATAGAGGTTAAGAAGAAGGAAGAACTACAATTCATTGTGGTCAAGAAACCGAAAATTGTTTTGACCAACACAAGAATAGACGATTTACCAGAGGAAGTTGAGGAACTGCTGGAAGAGTTCGCTGACATAGTAGTGGACGAATTCCCTTGTTTGTTGCCACCGATTAGAAGTGTGATTCATCATATTGATCTCATACCATGAGCCATTTTTCCAAACAAATCCACGTACAGATTGACGCCGCAAGAGAATGAAGAGGTTAAAACACAAGTCCAGGAGTTGTTGGACAAAGGTTTGGTTAGAGAAATCTTGAGTCCATGAGTTGTTCCAACAGTACTCAGACTCGAAGAAAGACGGAGGCTGGAGGATGTGTATTGACTTGAGGGTGATCATTAAGATAACCATCAGGTATAGATTCCATTGCTGAGGATGGATGATCTGATGGATTTCTTGAGTGGAGCAAAGTATTTTTCAAAGATTGATTTGAAAAGCGGTTATCATCAAATCCGCATGAGAGAAGGTGACGAGTGGAAGACAACACTCAAAACAAATGAAGGGTTGTATGAATGGCTTGTTATGTCGTTTGGATTAACATATGCACCGAGTACCTTCATGAGGTTGATGAACGAAGTCCTGAGGGAGTTCATCGGAAAATTTGTCATTGTGTATTTAGATGACATACTGGTTTTCAGTAAAACAGTGGCAGAGCATATGAAGCATTTGGCTACAGTGATGCAGAGATTGCAGCAAGAGAAGCTATTGATAAACATGAATAAATATTCATTCATGAAGACAGAGCTCATTTACTTGGGATTTGTTATTTCGGCAAATGAATTGAGGATGGGTCCAGATAAGGTGGAGGTAATCAAGAATTGGCCATCACTGAAGAATATATTTGAGGTGAGAAGTTTTCACGGATTGGCTAGTTTCCACCGAAAATTCATCAGGAATTTTAGTGGAATTAGTACACCAATGATGGATATAGTGAAGAAGAGACACAATTATTTCCACTAGACTGAAGAAGTTGAGAGGAGTTTTAATCTGTTGAAGAGAAAGATTACGGAAAAACCAGTTTTGGTGTTTCTGGATTTCCAAAAGATATTTCGAGTGAAATGCAATGCAAGTGGATTCGCGATCGGGGCAGTCTTGAGTCAGGAAGACAAGCCAATAGCATACTTCAGCAAGAAGCTGAATGAAGAAAAAGTGAAGTACTCCACTTATGATAAGGATTTCTATGCTATCATACAGGAATTGAAGAAATGGAGACATTACTTGATCCCGAAAGAATTTGTCTTATACAGTGACAATCATGCACTGCAGTTTGTGACTCAACAGGAAAAGTTGAATCATAGACATGTCAAATGGGTTGAGTACATGCAAAATTTCACTTTTGTGATTAAACATATTTATGGTACTGCTAACAAAGTTGTTGATGCTTTGAGTAGGAAGTGTTTTCTATTGCATGAGTTCAAAGTCAAAACGCTAGGTTTTAATGATCTCAGGGACATGTACGCAAAAGATCAAGATTTTAAGGAGGTGTATGAAGTAGCTGAGAATCCAATTCTCAGAGATAGAAGTCAATGGATAGAATACATGATCTAGGAAGGATTACTATTTAAAGGTAATCAACTGTGTATTCTGAAATGCTCCATGAGGGAGAATTTGCTGAAAGAGAAACACAGTGGAGGATTGGCAGGGCACTTTGGTCACGACAAGACGTTTGCAAAGCTGAATGAGTCATATTTTTGGCCAGGAATACTAGAAGACATCAAGAGATTCATGGACATATGCATAATTTTCCAGCATTCGAAGGGAAGGAAGCAAAATGTAGGGTTTTATCAACCATTACCCATACCCGAGAGGCCGTGGGATGCAATCAGCATGGATTTCATATTGGGGTTGCCGAGAATGCAAAGAGGTTTTGATTCAATATTTGTGGTGGTGGATAGATTTTACAAAATGGCACACTTCATTCCATGTCAGAAAACCAGTGACACAACTCACATTTCAAATCTGTTTTTCAATAAAGTCATTCGACTTCATGGCTTACCAAGAAGCATAGTTTCGGATCGAGATACAAAGTTCATAGGGAAATTTTGGAGGACCTTATGGAAGAAGCTGGGAACTAACTTATCATTTAGTTCATCTTATCATCCTCAGACGGATGGACAGACATAAGTGGTAAATAGAACTCTGGGAGACTTGTTGAGAAGCCTGGTGATAGAACACCACAGCCAGTGGGACAACATATTACCATAGGCAGAATTTGCTTATAACAACTCGGTTAACAGAAGCACATGGCAGAGTCCATTTAATATTGTTTATGGCATGTATCCGAGAAGGATTTCTGAGCTGAGAAATTTAGAACAGATTGCAACTAGGAGTGCTAGTGCAGAAGAATTCGCAGAGGCGATGAAAGAAATTCACAGCCAGGTGAAGCAGCGATTGCAGAATTCAAGTCAGGAATATAAGCGCAGAGCCGATTGACACAAGAGGAAACTTCAATTCGAGGTTGGTGATTTGATTCTGGCACATTTAAGGAAATAAATGTTCCTGAGAGGAACATATAATAAGCTGAAGACGAAGAAAATCAGACCATGTAAGGTCTTGAAGAAATTTGGGGTGAATGCTTACGATATTGAATTACCCGATGGGATCGGAGTTTCTTCGATATTTAATATCTCATATTTGTACCCATATAAGGCTAAGGAAGCAGGGATAGAAAATGAACAGCCATTAATCCAGTGGACAAGGTAGATGACAGTTGCAGAGAAGCCACAGATGGAATGCATACTGGACAAAAGAGTAAGCAAGAGGACCAGGCGAAAGTAATACTTTGAGTATCTGGTCAAATGGAAGGGCCATCCAGTTGAATATGCTAGCTGGGAGAATGAAGTAGAGATATAGGGTCATGGAAACACCATGCGTGAGCTCATGGACAGGAGCCCATGAAAATTTTCAAGCCAGGGAGTATGATGCAAGAGCATCTCAAGTGAGCCAGCGCGGAGACAACGGACAGCTGGAAAAGTGCCCAACACAAATTTTGAAATATCTTGGACCATTAATGAAACATCAAGTGGAAGCACACTTGTATAATATAAACGGACCTTGAGCGATTTTCTCTTGTCCTTAGTGGGTAGAAGGCGTTTATAGTAGTTAATGCAAGTAGGTAGAATTGAATGTGTAGATTAGACAGTTTTAGAGCGCAAGAGGGAAACAAGATATAGACACCCTTATTGTGTATTGTAACATTAAGTGTATTATGAGCATAGGAGAGAAGGAGATAAGCATAGGGTTGTGTGAAAACACCCATGTACAGAAATTCGAATTAATAGAGAAAGCTTTGATTCAAACTCACGGTGTCGTGTTTGTTCTTTGTGTATGTATGTTAAATGTTATGCTTATGGTTATTTCAGTCTTTCTTCTATACATTTGCTTTTATGCTATGTATGAATGATTTCTGGTTGAATGTTTGGAATCTGAGAGGAAAGGGTAATGAAATGAGTTTCAATTTTTTCTCTATCTGAGCAAGAGTTCCTGCAAGGAGTGCAGTTGAATTGTCCGCAAGGAGTGCGTTGACCAAAAGGTTCAGAGGTTTGTCTCTGGAAGCTCAGGATATACAGTTTTTTTTCTCATTTCCACAGAAGTGTAGTTGGGCATAGGATCCATGCAAAGAGTGCGTAGGCCGAGCGAAGTCTTAGGGTTGTGGACCTGAGTGGAGTATTTAGAGACTGCTGCTGCAGGTGTGTGCATAGTCGAAGGATTCCAACACTTGGAAGTGCTTGAAAGTCTACCACAAGGAGTGCATGCAAGGGTTTTTCTGGAAGACTCTGAGTTGGGAAAGTTCAAAAGGATTTGAACCTTCGTAGGGGCGAAGGAAGGCATAGCGACGTTGGACCACAGGAGGACGAGTTATCAGAGGAAGAATGGACAGTCGAAATTCTCTGAGGAGAATTCACGAAGTCCCATGGGTCGTTAGATCTCACGGAGGAACAAGGGAGATATGGAAATTATTCCTAAAAGGTTCTAAGCTCAGGAGGAGTAGGACCATAGATCCAAGCCACAGANAGGAGGAGTAGGACCATAGATCCAAGCCACAGGGCCATTGGATTTACATGTGGGTTCTATATTTGGTTTTGGTAGGTCAAAGTTCCATAAACCTTGCAACGGGGATCACGAAATCACGAAACACGAAGTCCCAAAAGCTAAGGGGATTGTGTGGGCTAGAACTGAGTCAGCAAGGGGACAGGTGGCACACTCTCAACAAGAAGTCAATTCTGTTGACGGTTTTCTAGGTTTCATGGGGTGAAGTCCCGAGCCTTTTACATCAGGATTCACGATATCGCGAAGTCCGAAGTCCCAACAAGAGTGAAGTGGCATTGAAAGTCAAAGCTCATGAGTGTATTGGAGTTTCGGCAAATTGGGATTCGGGAGTCGAGGAGATGAGTTTTTCGACATCGCGATCGCCGAAATTGTGATAAGGAAAATCCCAAAAAGGAAAGAGGAAAGGTCAGCGTTGATTGTTTTCGAGTTTCGAGGATTCAAGAGACCAACACTCGACCTACGGACTCGCGAAAGTGCGAAATCTGATCTCCTAAGTGCAAAGAGGGGATCCCATGAGGATTTGTTGTGGGTGTAGATTTTTTGAAAGGAAAATAGAAGAGCCAGTGAAAAGATCCTTGGGCCGCTGTAAGGGAAAGATCCTGTGTTGACGTGGACCTTCCGACCTATGGGTTGAGAGGTTGCGGGGTCGACATCAGATTCCAACACCAGCTATGGAGTTCTCAGAATTCCTGATCCGACCTGTTGCCGATATCCAAAGAGGGAGGTGAAGCACCGATGGACTCTTCTTGTGAAGGTGTATAATCGCGAGTGGAACAGGCATGTGGGGAATGAGATTCCATGAGTAGTGGGCGTAAGAAGGCTCTTGGAGAAAATCCTTTCGGTTTCTCTATGCATTTTTCTTGTAACCTTAGCCTAGTCTAGGATTCGCTTGCCGTAGGTGGAGCTTGATTCCACCTTGGGGGTGACCCACTCATGAGCGTGATGAGTAGTGTAGTCTAAGGCTGGGAGGGTCATGGAAGTTCTACACGTAGTTGGTGGATTTACAACAGTTTCAAAGATAAGTATTAATTCTGTGTTTTAATTTCAATTAAAATGCATGTCTGTGATGCTTGCAATATTATCATGTATTCTGTTGCAATGATATTTACTGTTAATTCAATTAATTCTTTATGTTAGCAGTGATACTATGATTTCTCTATATTGTTGGTTATCATTAAATCTATTAATTAGATTTAATATGCATGTTATATATATAATTTTGAGAATGTTTTCACATAGTACCATTGCCCAGCTATGGGGTTGATGGCCGGGGAAGTTACACTGAGGAAGGTGATATGCTATAAATCCAACAAAAAATTAGCTGGTAAGCATTAAAGAAGGCACATATGTCTATTATTTCTCCCGAAGGAAAAATGCCCATGCAGGACGAAGCAGTGATCCAACAAGCGACCTTGATGCTTAAGAGTTGGGATTGACAAGAGTCCTATTGCAAGCCTAGTCTTTTCTTCTTGAATCCATAAATGGAAATTGAAAGAGGTTATTTTCCAATGATATTCCACTCCTGTGTTAAGTTCAAGGTAGAGATTCCTTTCTTGGAAATAGAGATCTGAAGGGCTGGTGACAGAGACAAGAGAAACGAAGTGGGTCTACTTTATCATCCATTTTTAATTAGTAGAGGTGTAACCGATCTTTCATTAAGTGCCAGTTGGAGTCCCAGAAAGTATTCAAGTGGGTAATTACATTATTTATATTCTCCTAAATGCAATCCACTCCACACATGTGAAAATAAAAAATATTTTATGCATGCTAACTGAAGGTAAACCAAACACCCAACAGGCACTAAAACACACACAACAACACATTCAAAAGAAAGAGATAGATGGGATATTTTAGAGATATAGATCCTACCTCTTGTTATTACTTGGGTGGATCGATTGTCATGGAGGACACATGGGGCCCCATGACCTTACCTTCCTTAGGTGGGAATTTTATCTGGCATGCATCCACAAGATTTTCAATAAATAGGAAGGAAGGGTGGTTATTTAGAGACAAACAATATAAGATAAGGCGTAACGTATTTATAGGCTCGGTAAGGCATAAATTTCATATAGGAAGGTCGTACTTAATTCAATTGGTAATTAATAAAGAGATGTGTTTTCCATTTTGAAAGGGTTGGGGGCTCTCTAACAATGCCCTTCAGGCGAGCACATGGGTGGACCAAGGAGGCATGACAAGAAAGGATCTTAATGGCGATAAAATGAAGAGAGGGAGTGGGTTACATAATTTCCTTTACACATAATTTACTGATCGTTACATTCTTAAGACTATTTTTGAAAAATAAATGTAACTCTATCAACCCACCCATCTCCCTTGCCATATATTCAAATTTAAATTTATCCTTCAATTGAAGTGAATTTAAAAATTTAAGAATTAAATTAATATATCCCATTCCAATTACCGTAGAAATAATATCACCATTGGCTTACATACATAAATAATTTTATCCTTCAATCGAAGTGTAATTTAAATATTTAAGAGTTAGACTAACAATCCAATGTCGATTACTGTAGAAAGAAGATCACCATTGTCTTACATACAAAAATAAGTTTATCCTTCAATCGAAGTGTAATTTAAAATTTTAATAAATAAACCAACACATCCAATACCAAATATCGTATATTGGAGATCAAGGTTGTTGTAGACGAGCCACACACTGACAATAAATATTGCGCCACACCCTCCTTTGCCTGCTAATATTTGAGACTTCATTGGTACCTCCCAACCAATGCTAGGGGTACTCTTCTTCCACATTATCCCTTCGAGCCTCAAAGGGGCCACACACACACACAACCAAAAATCCCCTAGCTCTCATCTTTCCTCGCAAGGTAGAGCCACCACTCTCTCTCAATATGGGTATCCTAACTCTCACAAGTAAAACCAGTCAAAAATTCAGCATCATAACCTTACTGATAACCAGTGTGATCCATTTCTCATCCCAATCATTTGTTTTATATAATTTCCAATAACTCATCCCCACTTGCACAACTAATTTTCTTTTTAATTAAAATAATTTAGAATTATCTCCCCCTTACACTTGTCATCATTTCCCCAATTTGCACAATTAAATCCACATTTTATTTTAATAAATTCAATTTCCTTCACCCTTCCTAAAAGCACTCATTAAATCACTCCTATGTGTCTCTTTATTCTCCTTATTTCCAATTAATGACTAACGCCTTACTACATCTAAGTTGAGTTAAAATAGGAATCTTCTCCTAATTAGATCGGTCTTAACTAAACTCTAGATTCGTTTCTATGTGTACCCATTCCTTTATCTTTATTCCATTCTCACCTTAAATTCCAATTTGGTAATTACTTGCACATATGTGTAATAAATCAATATTTAGGTTTATTTTATTTCCCTTGATTTCTTAAATTGATTTCGTCCCCTCATTATTTAATTTATAGTTTTAGTTTTTAGTATTCTTACTAACTTAGACTTAGGCTTAATTAAATTTTATTTGCAAGGGATTAACTCTTATAGGGATTTATAATTAATAATTTCAATCCTCAAATTAATTATTGAATTAATGAATCTGAAAGTGCTCAATATTTTACAAGGTTAATTATTCGCTTAGGTTTTTCTAGGCCACCTAGATTCATTGACTCAAATTTTATTTATGCGATGTGCCCTTCAAGACACACTCCTTACTCCAAGGGTATCACTCGCCTTTGACTCAAGTTTTTAATTGCGCAACATTCCCTTCAAGACGCACTCTGTGCTCTAAGGGTTCCACTCACCTATGACTGGTTTTGGTAGTTGTCCAACCCTTAGAATCAACACTCCATTCGGGTGACATTGTGAGAGACTAAGGGATTCTAATCAATAAGGACCCTACCTTATTGCATGCCCCTTAGAAAAATTTGTGAGAAACTATCTCAGTCTACACTCATGACATCATGGGTCTCTCAAACTAGGTAATCGTTAACCTACAATTCGAGCCATGATGGGAGTGCTAGTAGAATGTGAAAGGGACACTGCCACACCTCTCCCTCAATATCTGGTCTATGTGCATGGCCCCTTTACTCCTTATGTGAGTCATAATAGCAAGCAATCATCAGCCTGCATCCATCAATGAAACATTGTCAATGATCCATAAAGACATCGTAATATAATCGATCATATGTCACATATGCATAAATGAAATACCGAACGAATACAATCCACTCCTTGACTCAATCCATAGTCCAAGGAGGTCCATTGATTCCATCGACATCCTCAATCTATCAAGTGTCCTGCACACTCAGGGGAAACTCATCAATAACATATGTCAATACATAGATATCAAACAACATAAATCATAATCCATCAACATCATCATAAGAATCCATAAGCAAAACATATAACCATATACTATAACCACATCACTTGCATGCAAGTGTCCTCAAAGAATAATTCAATAACATGTGCTCGCAAGAGAGGGATGTTACATGCATACCCACTTACATTTATCTCCACTTCGAAGGGATTCTGCAAGTTTGGTAGCATGAGCACTGGTACTTGAGTGATCTTTGTTTTCACTGATCAAAGGATTATGTTGATTCTTTCCCCTTTAGAAATTCTTACTGACTTATGTTGTTGCATGGAGTGGTGCAACTACTATTGAAAACACAGCTATGAACTTTCACAAGTACTATGTTACCCCAAAAAATCTCTTAACTTCTATGCAATTTGTAGGAATTGGCCATTTCATGATGGCCTCCATATTGGAGGCATATATATTTATTTCATATCCACCAATCACATACCCCAAATACACCAAATACTGTTGAGAAAACCTGTATCTCTAACACCTTCATAAAATGTGAGGTGTGGTCATCCCAAGCAGAACTATAAACCGATATATTATCTAAATAGACAATAAAAAATGAATCTAAATAAGGGAATAAAACATCATTAATTAGTCTGATAAATGTAGTTGGTGCATTGCATAAAACAAATGACATAACTGACCACTCATATAAACCTTTCCTTGTCTTCAAGGAAATCCTCTAGGTATATTTTTCTTTGAATTGTACCTAATAATATCTTGATTTCAAATCTAGCTTAGTGAAGTACTTGACATGCTGCAATTACTCCAACATAACATCAATCTTGGGAAGAGGGTATCGGTTCTTTAGTGTAATCTTGTTGAATTTTGTATAACGAGTTCAAATTCTCCAAGTCCCGTCTTTCTTGGGAACAATTATGATGGGTGACCCACAAGGGTAGGTAATAGGTTGAATCACACCCTTCTCCAATAAATTTTGCAACTACTTCTTTACTTCATTTGCTTCCATAATATATTGTCTATACAACCCAATATTTCGCAAGGGGGAATATGGAAATAATTGGATTTAGTGCTCCACTTCCTTCTTTGGTGGTATCCCTTTAGGGTCCTCGAACACTCCCCTATACACCTTTAACAAATCATCCAATTCATTTTTTTTTCATCTTAGTACACCCTTCTAGGGATGTATTTACTTTTAATGACTCTTCACCAGACTGATTTTCCCTTAGGAAAAGTAAAACATATTTCTTGCTAGAACTAATCTATTTGTTAGCTTGATTGGCACTTACCCATGAAATTTTTTATTTTCCTTCGTGCGTTTTGATGATGAAGTATTTCCCATCCTTGATGATGAATTACTATTTGTCTCTCTGCATGAACATATCATCTATCATATACATGTAGGGGCTTCCAAACACTACTTTGAATACATCCAGTGCTACTACATCCAATTCTACTTCATCTATAAAATCAATACTTACAACAAATTTAATATTTCACTACTTTGTTACCTTCATCTTTGCATCCTTGTTTATCCAACCTAATGTATAGGGGATAAGATGATCATGAACCTCAAATCGAAGATTGTTGACTAGATTGCTAGAGTTTTATCTATTATTAGGTTTCGTTTCAATTTACTAGATAACCATAACATAGATAGGATCACTGAGAGAAACACAATCATAAGAGACACATCATTTATCTCAGGAAACCCTCATGGGGGAGAAAACCCAACAAAAACTTTCTTAACATAGATAGCCAATACAATGCCAAGAGAATAAACCAAACAATAAAGAAATTCCTCTCCCAAGTAATGCACCTTTCTCTCTCTTCCTTATTCTCCAACTATAGCTCCAAACTTGCACTCTGGATGATCAAGTGAGTGAGTGAACAAATGAGGCGCTGGACTCATTTATTTATACAATTGGGCAGGTGTTGAAACAAAGTGTCTTTTCAATGGCTGGGCTGACTTCTCTTTCGAGGTGGTTAGAACCACTTTAATTTATTCTGGGGGCCAACTTCTCATTTTACATATTACAATTAGGGTTTAACCAATCCACAAAAGGGGATTTGGTCATTTACAATGCCCGACATGATCAATCCACAAAAGGGGATTGATCTAATGAGTAATACATCAATAATAAATAGAATACTCCTTGTAGTTACAATATTTCAACACTCCCCCTTAACAAGAAGGGTATTATAAAACAACATCAGGCGAGAGAGAGAGAGGGAAACAACATCAACAGGATCTAGAACACTGACTGGCATATCTATAAATAATCAAACATTTTTCTCATCATCATCATTCACATCATGGAGCTGGAGTAGCGTCATCATCCTCATCAGCATGAGGATAAGGTAACATCATCATCATCTTTCACGTGAGGCTAAAGTAACATCATCATATTCATCATGAAAGATGAAATAACATCATCATCATCATCATATTCAGCAAGAAGCTGAAGTGGCATCATCATCATCATTTGTATGAACATGGATTAGTATAACACTAATACATCATCATCACCAATAATAAAAGCACAAGGCTGATACAACATCAACAACAACAATATCACAACACAAAGGATAGAGCATCATCAACAACATCAACATCACATCATGGAGGCTGGAGCATCAGTAGCACCAACACTAGGCTGAGAATCTTTAGCAGAAAGATGGCATCAAAGCACAAAGATGGATACACAATATCATAAGCATGAAGCTGGCCTCATAGTACGAGACTGAAAACACAATATCAACAACATGAAGCCAACATCACAACACAAGGCTGGCAACACATCATCACAACATGAGGCCGACAACACATCATCATAGAACGAGGCTAACAACACATCATCATAGCAAGAAGATGGAACATCATCACAAAACAAGGCTAGAACAACATCAAGATGAAGCTGACATCACAACACAAGGCTTGAAACACATCATCAACACAAAGTTGGCATCACAACACTAGGCTGGAAACACATCAATATCAACACGAAGCTGGAAATCTCCAGCACTAGGCTGACATCACAACATGAAGCTGGCATCACAACACTACTCCCCATTTCTAGGGAGGTCCTTTCGGACTACACCAAGCTTATCTCAAAAGTTCTCAAACTTTACATGAGATAGAGGCTTGGTCAACACATCAACAATATGTTCATTCGTGCTAATATATTGGAGATTTATGGCTCCTCTCTGCAACATATCACGAATGAAGTGATACAGATCTCTATGTGCTTTGACTTATCATAGAACACATCATCTCTATACAAATCTGGTTATCACATAGGTTCATGATGGATTCCATCTCTAGATCAAATACATCTGTTAACAACTTCTGAAGCCATATAGCTTCACAATTGGTGGAACATGCAACAATGTATTTTTCTTCTATCGTGCTTGGAGAATGTTGAATTACTCCCTACTCTTCCATGAAGTCATGGCTGACCTCAGACTGAAACAACATCTTGAAGTGATATTTCTATCAAAAACACTTCCAACTCAATATGAATCGGTGTAACCACTCAGTATGAAGTCATGATTGTTGATTAAGGTTGGTTGTCATTGATGTCAACCCTTGAAGACCCGTAGCACAAAGTTTTGAGTAATGGACCCAATAGTGTTGGATGTAAATATGACTCATTATTGTTTTTTCATGGTTGATAAGAAGTAAATATGGATGAACTCCAAAGTGGTCCCCTTATGGTGAAAGCCCTCACGGGAAGACACTTTGTGGAGTAAGAGAAACCATGCTTAATTGTGGAATAATGAGATGAAGGAAAGTGAATTTGTCAAGTAAAATATCCTAGATGGATAGTTCTTGTCATGTCATTTCCGGTGGTATGTGGAACATCACATAATTCCTCATGGTTAGAGAGTTATGGCCATGAGAAGTTGGAGACCCCAGGTTTGGGTAATGGACCCAAGATTGTTTGATGGGTAATGGTATGAGTTATGATATATTTTCAGATAATACTATTATATATGGATAGTACATGTCATGTCATTTCTAGTGGTATGTATAATGTCACATAACTCCTCACGGTTTGAGATTTATGGCCTTACGAAGTTGGAGGACCCTCATATGTCATCTAGAAGCCCCAAAAGGTAAAAGTAATCAAAGTGGTTTAAGAGATTTTAAAAGGTAAACAATAAAGTGAAGTGATGAGTGTATTATAATTCAAATTGAATACAAAATAAATTATTTCAATAATAATTTTAATGGAGAAATTAGAAGTGGACCCAACCCCAAAATAAGGAAAGTGGGGCCAAGTGACCTAGAATATGTTTTTAAAGAAGCTACTTGGAGAGTATAAATAAGAGGCAAGGCTCTCTCATTTAAATCAAACTTGAGCATATTGAATATATATATGTGTCTAAGGTTTAAAAATTATATCTTAGCCGAAATTCTAAGGAAAGTGAAGAAAAGAAGGCCGAAATGCAAGGAAGGATAAATTCTTTTGATGGTGCTTTCTAAGGTATGTTATTTTCAGGTCATCTCACCATTTTCGCTATAACTTTTTTTATATAATGATTCAGATACTGAAATTTCTATTAAAGTGAGAAAAAATATCCAAGTATATTTGGTTCAAAATTCAGCTTTTGGGTCGTTGTATTTTTGGAGTTACACTCTGTGGAAAATAGGGTTTGTGGCCAGTCCTGAAACTAGTCAAAATCAGGTGTTTCGGATAAAAACGTCATAACTTCTTCATAACAGATCCAAATTCAGTGAGAACAAATGTTTTGGTTAGGATACAGTATTTAGTATTTTTTTTAACATTTTCAGATCATTTCATCAAATATTTTGTGTGGGGCACGCTCTACAAGGTCTCTCTCTAGAATAAGCCAGAATTCAGCAAGGTATGCCATTTTTTCTATAACTCCTTTTCTGAGAGGTTCCAAGTAGTGAAACTTGGAGGAATTGCATAAAACAAACTAAAGAACATTGTGTATCAGTTTCAGATCTTTATACATTACAGGTTCAAAGTTATGATTACTTCAAGTTAGGGTTGTTGACTAATCCAAAACTAGGGATGTGAGACTAAAAACAAGTTTGATGAAAATGCTAGTCTTTTGTTTTTAAAAGTAAAGGAAGGTTTGCAGGAATGTGATCATATACACCAGGTATATTATAGATCTACAAATCATATTTGGATGATGATATTGATGAGGGATTTTTGTTGAGGTTGGTGCATGGTTGATGCACTTGTTTATGGTACAAGTTGATTACAGGTTGGTGCATGGTTGATGCACTTGTTTATGGTATAGCTTGAT
>JASDQU010309187.1:0-13317 GCA_032191745.1 Picea mariana
TTAGGATGAGCTTGTAGTAATCAAAAGAAGACAAAGTAAGTCATCACAATCTGGAAATATAATTTGGCAGTTTTTTCCTAGTTTTCGGGCCCTCTCTTCCGGGGCCGTTTTGAGGCCATAAACAACGTTTTAAGGGTTCGCCACAATTATACTATAATGGAGTCAGAGTTTAATGAAAACGTGTAGACAAATGGCCCCCTTCAAGGTACAAATCAACTTTGATATTCTCATATTTGAAGGTCAGATAGACGCAAATGCTATAGACAAATGGTTAAATCTACTAGAAGCATATTTTTCTGTCCATAACATTTCGAACAGAGAAAAAATTACATTTGTGCTCCTCAAAGCCTTCCCCCATGTCAAAGATTGGTGTGATACTTTCTGTGAGAAAAAGGAAATAAAGGAACCCTCATTATTTACAGTTGCGGTCACTTGAGAGTCCTTCAAGGATGTTATCATGGAACAATACCACCCCGTCGGAAGTTATGATGACCTGTATACAAAATGGACTACAATGCGACAGGAAAGAGACCAAGTAGTGCCAAAGTTCACAAATATCTTCCATACCTTGCGCACCAAGCTGGGTATCAAATATTCTGAGTGACATCTGGTGCTCAAGTATCGCGGTGGTCTGCATAGATCCATCTAGGCCAAAATGGACTTTTTGGACATCTCGTCCTTGGGCATGGCCTATCGATACGCCGTCAAAATCGAGCAAAAGATTAAACAAAATATGCGACAATTTGGGCCTGGGAACCCCTCACATCAGAAGCAAGTAAAGGGAAACCCCAACCCACAGAACAAAGGACAAAGTAAATACAAACAGCCTCAGAACAACCAGTCTAGGCCGCAAGAAAAGAAGGACACCATAAAGACAAAGAAAGATACCGAGAAGTGGTACAACTTCCATAAGAGCCCTTGACATAACACTGCTGATTTCTACTCCAAGCAATCACTGACCTGGCTGAGGTGAAATCCTTTGAATCAGATGCGGGTTCCGAACATGAGTCAGAACCAGAAAGGGAGAGATAGATCATTGACGCGGAACCCAGTTCCACTATTTCTACCACTAAGATCCAACCCAATGAATGAGACGAGCCATAAGAAGGAAAACGCCTCTTTCATTCACAGATGTGGGTAAAAGGCACCCCGTTGCACTTTATCGTTGATAGCGGTAGCTAGAAGAACCTCATATCATAAGAGGTCGTCAAGCGACTAGCCCTGCCGACAACGCCGCACCCGCAACCCTACACCACTGGATGGCTTCGCCAAGGAAGTGATCTCCGCGTCAGCCAACAATGTCGTCTGTCGTATGACATCAAGCCCTTCAAAGATTAGGTATTATGTTATGTTGCTTCTCTCAAATTTTGTAATGTTCTTTTGGGCCAATCTTATTTAGGGAAACATCATGCTATATATGAGTCTAGGCCTCTCAGTGTTATTATTACTTTGAACATGAAATTGTACATGATACTCGAGGCAGTACCACCTAGTGTTATTTCCTTGATCTCTACCAAGTAATGCATGAAGGTCAACTCTCAGATTGAGAAGTTTGTCTTCTTCGTGATTCTCTCTCAGAGTGAGAGAAATATTGCGGCCACATCCAGGGCCTCCCCGGTTGACCTCTCCACATAGCAGAAGCAAGTGGACAAGGTCGTGGCAGAATACAAAGATATCTTCTCCTCACCTGCCGGGTACACTGTCAGGTCAAGCATCCCATCGATCTGACCCCTTACGCACCACTGCCCAATGGGACAATCTACCACCGCTCTCTGTTAGAGAATGAGAAGATCAAGCGACAAATCCAAGAATTTCTCCAAAAGGGGCACATCCATCCTAGCTCATTGCTTTGTGGGAGCCCAATCGTGCTGGTGTAGATGAAAGATGGGACCTGGCGAATCTGCATTGATTACCAGGCCCTAAATAAAATCACAGTCAGGTACCGGTACCCGATTCCTAGAATCGACGATCTCCTTGATCAACTCAAGGGGGGAAAATACTTCAGTAAGATTGACCTAAAGTCTGGCTACCACTAGGTCCCCATAGAACATAGATGTATGGAAGACTGCCTTCAAGTCAAAATAAGGTCTTTTTGAATGGATGGTCATGCCCTTTGGTTTGAAAAATGCTCCAACAAATTTCATGAGGATGATGGACGATATCTTGCGACCTTTCATCAATACTTTTGTAGTGGTGTATCTGGATGACATCCTCATCTACAACAAGACTTGGGAAGAACACCTGCAACATATTCAACAAGTTCTGCACACCCTGCGACAACACAAGCTATATGCCAACTTGGAAAAATGCTCCTTCAATGTGGACAGGGTCCAGTATCTAGGATACATCGTGGATCAACATGGTGTGCATGTGGATCCATCCAAGATCCAGGTCATCCATTACTGGCCAGCCCCAACCAAACTCACCGAGCTTCGAAGCTTCTTAGGACTTGACAATTTCTATCACAGGTTCATGTTGGGATCATCCCATATTGCATAGGCCCTCAGCCAAGTAACCAGGGGTGGTGGTAAGGAAAAATTTGAGTGGGGCCTGTCCCAACATCAAGCGTTCGATGATTTAAAACGCTTGTGCTTAGCCCCAGTACTTTCATTATTGAACCTGCAACAACCCTTTGAGATCGAGATAGATGTTTCAAACTATGTTATGGGCACAATTCTCACTCAGCACGACCACCCCGTGACCTATCATAGTGAGACACTATCAGTTGTTGTCCGTAAGTACCCTACTTACGACAAAGAAATGTAATCCATTGTGCAAGCCTGCCACTAGTGGAGACATTACATTCTCGGGAAGGAGACATTAATCCACACAGATCATAAACCACTACTGTTCATGCAAACACAAGGAAAATTGCAGAATGACCTCCATCAGAAGTGGTCCACATACTTGCAGCAGTTCCACCTCAACATCAAGTATAAAATAGGCAATACCAACTGAGTCACTGATTTCCTCAGACGACCTCCAGTAATGACACTCACCACGGTGCTAAACTCTTGCGGCCACAAGAGCTCCAGGTGTCCCAACCTCTATGAGACAGACCTTGACTTCGCCACCACATACCAAATGTTGGGTGCAAACTAAGTTGTCACTAATTTCCATCTTCAGGATGAGCTATTGTGCCAACTGGGCCATCTCTGCGTTCCATCAAGCGAGTGAGAAAAGGTGATTTGGGAATCCCAATATAATCGGGTGGTGGGACACTTCGACGTAAAAAAGACAGTCACAGTGTTGCAGAAACATTTCTACTGGCTGAAACTTCGACAAGATGTCTGTAAGTGTATCAGCTCTTGCACTGCCTGTGCTATTTCCAAACCAACCACTATGAAATAGGGCCTGTACAACCCCCTGCCTACTCCTAACAGGCCATGGTAATCCATCTCAATAGACTACATGTCGGGCCTTTCGTCCAGCAAGAGGGGAAATGATTATGTCTTTGTGGTTGTTGATCACTTTTCCAAGATGACAATCCTGACCACCTGCAAAAAGAGCATCAAAACAAAGGCCACTGCCAAGCTCTTCTTTGAACAAGTCTGGGTACATTTTGGAATCCCACAAACCATTGTCTTAGATCGAGACTGTCAGTTCCTCAACACATTTTGGTCGAGCCTTTGGTCACTGCTGGACACCAAGCTCACCAAGTCCACTGCCTTCCACCCCCAGAAATATTGCCAAACTGAGGCCATCAACGGATGATATTTCATATCCTATGCATGTACAATTCCAAACACCCCTGCACATGGGATGAGAGTCTTCTCTATGTTCAACATAGCTACAACAGATCCCTACATAGCTCAACCAACCAAAAACCCTTTCAGGTCGGATTAGGATTCCAACCATTGGGTCCCATGGATGTTGCACTACCTCTTGCGGCCACCTCAACCGATTCATCACCTGCTCCAATTGAAGCTGAAAAAGCCTCCCGGTTCATTGAGCAGATCCAACACATCTGCCAATAAGTGCAGGAAGTCCAATGCCAAGTACAAACAACGCCATGATCAACACCGGGTGCCACATAAGTTTCAGGTGGGAGATAAAGTGTGGTTACACTTGAAGAAAGAACGCTTTACAGGGACCCATCGAAAGCTTCAACCACTCCGTTACAGACCTTAAACCATCACCAAGGCTATGGGTGACAATGATTTTTAGCTCAATATTCCCCCTTTCCTTGCTGTAATATTTGAGATACAAAAAAGTATGCAGAGCAAAAATAAATAGCTAGAAATGGCAGATGAACAACAATATAACCAGAACACACCACAATAATACCAAAATGATACCAAAAGAACACCAGAAAGAGCACTTTGATTACTGAGAGCAATGTTCACTTGCCTCTTCGAGGGGGCAACCTACAACAGAGAAGAGATCTATTACAATAATATCCAAGACAATAGTTCTCATACCCTCGAATCCTATTTATACTAAATATGTCTATCAAAAGAACCATCTAGAGGAAGATCCTTCTAGAAGCATAAGCTTCTATTAGGTCTTCTTACATTGGACTTATTCTTCCTTATTGCTAGTCCTTATTAATATTGACCTTTATTACATGGAAATATATTATTCTACCTACATGAGGGGTTAGGTCCCTAACATGTCCTCCCCCTTAAAAGCAACCTTGTCCTCAAGGCTTGATATGAGGAAATTGCTGTAGAATGGTAGATGGTTACCAAGTAACATCTGCTGGAGTTGTATCTTTCCACTGGACTAACACTTCCTTGATGGTTTGTTGACGCAAACGACACTCACGCTGGTCCAAAACAACTTGTGGTTGTAGCCAAATGGAGCCTTCTTTGTCCAAATCAGGAAGGTTGGTTTGAGTTTGGAACTGAGTTCCAATCACCTTCTTTAAGCAGGAAACATGAAAAACAGGATGGAGCTTAGAATGAATGGGCAAAGCTAACTGATAGGCCACCTGTCCCACATGCTTGAGAATAGTATAAGGACCATAAAACTTGGGCACCAGTTTCTGACAATGGTTAGCCTTGAGGGAATTTTTCTTGTAAGGTTGCAGTTGAAGAAACACCTAATCCCCTTCTGCAAATTGACGTTCAGGGTGACCTTGATCTGCTTGTTGCTTCATGCGATTTTGGGCCATGACCAAATTCTCTTTGAGGGTATAGAGAATAGCCTCTCGAACTGTAAGCGTTTGGTCAACCGCCTGGACCTTCGAGACACCTGGAAAATATGAGAGAACTGAAGGTGGATTTTTTCTATATACTACTTCAAAAGGAGTCATGTGCGTAGTTGTATGGTACGAAGTGTTGTACCACCATTCAACGAGTGGTAACCATTGAGCCCACTAATTCTACCTTTCCGATGCAAAACACCTCAAATATGTTTCCAAATATTTGTTGACAACTTCAGTTTGACAATCAGTCTAGGAATGATAAGTTGTGATAAGATGCAATTGGGTGCCTTGTATTTTGAACAATTCTTGCCAAAAAATGCTGGTGAAAGTTGGATCGCGATAAAAAACAATAGAATGTGGCATGCCATGAAGCTTAAAGACCCGATCCATGAAAAATTGAGCCATAGTGGATGCTATAAATGGGTGTTGAAGAGCACATAAATGAGCATACTTGGAAAGACGATCAACTACCACCATGATGATTGATTTATTGCTCGATTTAGGTAAGTCTACAATAAAATCCATAGAGATATCCCACCAAATAGCAGGTGGAATCGGAAGCGGTTGTAGTGTGCCAGGAGATTTGACTGTTTTTCCCTTGTTGTGTTGACACATGTCACATTCAACTACAAAATTATGAACGTCCTGTTTCATACCCTTCCAGAAAAAAAGAACATTTGACCCGGTCATAGGTTTTGGTAAACCCCGAGTGCCCAGCTGTGGGTGTAGCATGAAGCTCAAAAAGTACTGTGGATTTAAGTTTTGACTGTTTACTTAAATATAAATGACCTTTGTATCGAAGCTCATCATTGAGCCAAGAGTACCCTAGGGAAATTAGAGAATTGGACTGTAATTGTTGTATCAGATGTGAACTTTTGGGATCATGTATCCATTCCTGGCGAACAACATGGAGCCAATCTGGTACAATGAAAGAGAGAGAAAAAAGGGACCCTTCATCTTCATATTTTCTAGAAAGTGCATCAACAACCACATTGTCTTTTCCTTTCTTGTAAATGATCTCATAATCATATCCAAATATCTTAGTCACCCATTTTTGTTGCTCAAGGGAGGAAAGGTATTGTTCCAAAAAGTACTTGAGGATTTCATGATCTGTCTTAATTTGGAAGCGTTTCCCCAATAGATAAGGGCACCAAAGATCCACGACATGCAGAATAGCCAACATTTCCTTTTCATAGATTGATTTGCCCAAGTTTCTCTTAGACAATTGTTTGCTGGTAAAGGCCAAAGTTTGACCCTCTTGCATAAGGACAACGCTAATTCCTTTCCCGGAAGCATCACATTCCAGGACAAAGGTCTTTTTGAAATCAGGAAGGGCTAGGACTGGAGTGGTGCACATGGCCATCTTCAAGGTTTGAAAATATTGAGAAACTGTTGGAGTCCAAGTGAAAGAATTATTTTTAAGGAGTGCAGTGAGAGGTGCCCCAATATTTCCATAATTCTTAACGAACTTGCGATAATAACCTGTTAAACCCAGAAATCCCCACAAGCTTTTGATAGTCTTTGGGTGAGGCCAATCTTGCATAGCTTCAATCTTTTTAGGATCTAACATGACGTCGGCCTTGCCAACAGGATGACCCAAGTACTAAACTTCCGAGGTGCCAAAAGCACATTTAGATTGTTTGAGGAAAATTTGGTGCTGAGAGAGTAGATGGAGAACTCAATCCACATGATCAAGATGGGATGTCCAGGTTTTGCTGTAGATGAGGATATCATCAAAGAAAACTAAGACCAAATGACAGAGAAAAGGATGAATGACATGACTCATGAGGCTCTGGAAAGTGGAGGGAGCATTACACAAGCCAAAGGGCATGACCAAAAACCCATAGTGGCCCTCATGGGTTCTAAAGGCAGTCTTAGGAATTTCTGCCTCTTTCATACGGATCTGGTGGTAGCCAGAACGAAGATCAAGTTTAGTAAAGAACTGGGCATCACTTAATTCATCCAAGAGGTCATCGATGACAAGAATGGGAAATTTGTCTTTAATGGTGAGTTTTTTGAGGGAGCGGAAGTAAGGACACATGCGCCAAGAACCTTCTTTCTTAAGTACCATGACCACAAGATAAGAGTAGGGGATTGTACTCGGGCGGATAACACCTGCGTTGAGCAGTTCTTGAACCATTTTCTCAATTTCATTTTTTTGGAAAAGGGGTGATGATACAGACGAATATTGGGAGGAAGGCTTCCTGGGACAAGGGGAATGTGATGATCATGAACACCACATGAAGGAGGGAGCCCCTAGGGAGTGGAAAAAACCACTTGATGTTTAGATAGGATGGATTGGTGGTCTTGCGACACAGAGGGTGTCTGAGTTGCTTGTATGACATGGAGTTGGGAAATAATGCTAGAATGACCTTTTTTGAGCAGCTTTTCCATGCGATGGGAACTAATGATCTCCGGGGAACCGACGATGATGCCTTAGAACTTATATTGTTGGCCCTCCTAGTCGAATTGCATGGTTAATTCTTTAAAATCCATGAGAATGAGGCCCAAAGTCCTTAGCCATTCTGCATCCAACACAATGCCACAACCACCCATGCTGATAGCAAACATATGAGATTTTAGGTGGTAGCCATCAATTTGGAGACACATTTTCAAAACACCCTCCACATTTCATGGACCCACCATTGGCAATCATGATTTGGAAATTATTGACTGCACAGATATAGCAATTAGTTTCTTGGGCAATGCAATGATGAATAAAATTATGGGTGCTTCCACTATCAACGAGAATGATGACCTTTCTATGCTTGATGTAACCAATTAACTTGAGGGTTTGGGGAGCAGAGAAGCAAGTGAGAGCATTTAGGGAAATGACCATTTCTACTTCAGGAGGGTCTGAGGGAGGGGTTATGTCAGTGGGTTTAGGTGACACAGACACAAGGGGAGTCTCAACATCCTCTTCCGAAACATCCTCCGAGATGGCCATAAAAATATTTTGTTCCTTACAATTGTGTTCCAGAAAATATTTGTCATCACAATTATAACAAAGGCCTTTGAGTTGGAGTTCAACCATTTTGGCCCTGGTCAATTTTTGGATCTTTAGTGGAGTAGAAGGAGGAGTGGGAGTTACTGGTTTAGTGTGAGGAATAAAGGAGGGTTTTCTGTTTTGGGAAGAGACAAATCATTGTGCTTCCTTATCTCTTTTAGTAGCATCCACCCAAATTTGAGGCTGAGCCACGAGGACATGCACACAAATCTCATCCTCGAGGAAACTGATAAAACATTCTCGGAAAAAAGCATTAGGCATGTCTTCTGTACGAAAATCCTGTCTCTCAAAAGAAGCTATAAATTCTTCTATGATACCAGATTGTTTCAACTTTGTCAAACGACCTAAATGGTTGGTGTCAATGTCAAAGCATTCATAAATCTCTACCACAAAGTGTATCCAAGCCACATACCCTTGGCGGGTATTTTTTCTCCATAGCCACCATTTCCAACGTTCTTGATCTAGATGGAGAACACCATACCGGAGTTTGGCCAACTCATCCGTAATGCCATACAAAGATAAATAATGTTCCATTTGAGTTACTCAGCTAGTGGGATCCGATCCATCAAATTTGGTCACATCCACACGCAGAAGACGTAGGTCACGCTGAAAGTGATGGGGATGAAAATTCTGGGAATGAGAGGAAGTTTCACCTTTGATATGAAAAGGTGGTTCAGATACAGGAAGATTTGTAGTGATATGCAACTTAACACAAATCATCGTAGTGATAGATTCAAGCTAGGTAGTAATGTCTTGTTTGAGATCGTCTTTGATTTCCACGATTGAGGCGGCGATGGATGAATGCATATTTTGATTGATGGTGGAAACATTAGCATTGAGTTGTCACACTTCTTGTTGGGTTTCTGTGAAATTAGAGTGAAAGGTAGTGGAGCGAGCTTCCAAGTCTTGGCTATGGGTATGGGCCATGATGACGAGGGAACACGAAAAGGGGTGGGTGGGACCACACAGAAAATAGGTTATGGGTGAAGTGTAGTACAACGATCAGGGCGATGAGTGGAATCCAATGGGGTAAATCCAAAATAAGGGTGTTGGAAGGGGGTCGGGTCCACAAGAAAAAAAAATTGCTAAAAAATGATAGGTATGAATGTGATAAGGGCAAAGAGAGAAATCCAACGGAATAGGTCTCAAATAATGGTGCTAACATGATCTAATTTTTTTTTTTTACTCCTGCGGAGTGATACTCCGATTTGAAGAATACTACAGTGATGAAATTACCAAATGATTAACATGAAGAAATGTGTAGAAATTTCGCAACTCGAATGCAAGAGACACAGTTGCGCCGCAATAGATCTTGTCTTTTTTTTGTTGTTTCCATCCCAAGGGTTAGGTATTCAAGGGTTCTATAGACAAGGTTTTTCCCTATGCTATATCTCTTTGATATACGTGCGGGGTTCAACAATAGTACTCGGCTCAATATCTCAGGGCACCAACTAAGGAGGCTAGACTGTGACCTTATTCGTACTACCTGACTACCCAGGTACTAGAGAGTATCTGCCCGAGTGTTGTTCTCAGTGACACTATAACAGTTAGGCGAATGATGAGTTTATCTATGGAGGGCTTCATGAGATCTAGGCTGATTCGTATATAGGTGATGTCTGATGCACTACCACTCGAAGGGGTACCAACATGGGTTACAAGGGTGGCCAATAGATATGCTCTTAAGTACAACTTGTATTTCCCGCGTGTATGAATCCACGACCGTGGGTTTATGTGCATAATGGCAGATATCTGTAGCTTAAAGACGTGGGAATACGTCTCTACCCTGAAAAAAAATTAACCCACAATTTTCCATCGAGGAAGGTGCTATGATACCACTTGTAATATTCCAGATATAAAAAGTATGTAGAACATAAATAAATAGCTAAAAATGGTATATGAACAACAATATAACCAGAACACACCCCAATAATACCAAAATGATACCAGAAGAACAACAGAATGAACACTTTGATTACTGAGAGCAATGTTCACTTACCTCTTCGAGGGGGAAACCTCTAGCAGAGTAGAGCTCTATTACAATAATATCCAAGAAAATAGTTCTCATACCCTCGAATCCTATTTATACTAAATATTTCTATCAAAAGAACCATCTAGAGGAAGATCCTTCTAGAAGCGAAAGCTTCTATTAGGTTTTCTTACATTGGAATTATTCTTCCTTATTGCTAGGCCTTATTAATATTGACCTTTATTACATGGAAATATATTATTCTACCTACGTGAGGGGTTAGGTCCCTAACACTTTCCCTGCACCCAATGTTCAACGTGGATATCCTTCGACTATACTTCCCACCATTGTTGGACACCTCAGAGATAGAAAAACAATTGAAACCAACAGATATGAACCCTAACTACATGCAACATGCATCTAGTGATTAGATTGTGGACACATAGGTCAAGGGAACTTGCCAGCAAAGGATCCAACTTTATCGAGTTGTCAAAGCAGAGCATCTCTTGCACCAAGGAAAGTGGCTCACCCGGGGCCAAATTCAACATAAATTTCCTCATGTGATGGGGGCACTCAAAGAAATGGATACCATTTCCTCCTAAAGGGGGAGGATTGATCCATATGGATGTTGGTGGCCCCCCACCTATTCCAACGCTGGCTTATTTTGGCAGTTTTCTAGTTTGGTAGTTTTTTCCTAGTTTTTGGGTTCCTGACTTCTAGGGTTGTTTTGAGGCCCTGGACAATGTTTTTAGGGCTCTCCATAGTCAAATTGTAGACAAAGTCAAAGTCTGATGACAACATGTGTATTCCTCAGATAGACATTTCCATCGGGCTATCGTGCGCCTAAAACAAAGATCGTATGCAAAAGTTATGACCCCAAGAAGTTGATGTACATGCTTACCCCAATGGGGCGCACATGAATTTTGGTGCTTCATCTCCTAGGGTTAGGTTTTTGGATGTCTAGGGTTTTGGTATTCCTGTTTATTGTAAAAAGGCTTGGAGAGCCTCATTGTAACCATCTTCTTGTGAATGAGTGCAACCGTCACATCTCTTCTCAGAGATAAGCCGCCACCATTCTAGCAAGTTTGTTTTTTGCTGCATTTTATAGGTTCAACACATTTTCTTATTGAATAGAAACCAATCTTACTATATCTCTATTATTATATCTATGTTATTCTTGTGTCTCTGTGTTAAGAATAATAATAATCTGTATTCATTTTCATTCTGCTCATAAAATCCAGATCAATATGTGGCCAAATTTCTTGGAGGATGCCCAAATACCTTTTAGACTCTAAGAAAGGGTGGAAGTAGGATAACTGACTCAAGAAATATTCCCCTTAACGTTCCAACAATCTCATGAATTCCCAACACAAATTTTGACGATGTACAAGTGGAGACTTGAGCTAGGAAAATTGAAATCTATGTACAGTATCCAAAGATGAATAATGGAATGACCAAACAATAACTATATTCCTTCGGTTAACCTAGAGCTAGGTTTAGTTGTGTATGAAACTTTAATTGATAACAACCAAGCATTTGATCTGCTCAGAATTTAGGGTTAGTATTTATGCTTTGCAACCAATAAGTGAAATGTGGAACGACTTTCTCCACAAGCTTAAGGTTCACTTGCAACGCTGGGACATTGAATATTGCATGAGTGAGGTTACTCCTCAAGCTGGAGATAACACACAATGTTTGGGAAATGAGGAACATGTGTGTGTGTCTCCCTTGAGTGCTATGGTTTACACACACAACAAGGAAGTAATGCATGGGATCTATATGGTGAGGCAGATAGTGCAAGATGCCAAGACAACAAATAAAACTACCCAACAAACAATTAGACATCTAACAACAATGTAATCGAACTAGCACTTATTTGGAGCACCCAACAACAATGGAATTCACCCAACAATCAATTGGAGCACCCAACAACAATAATAGAATTCGTCCAACAGTTAATTGGAGTTCCCAACAAAAATAATGGAATTATTCCAACAATTAATTGGAGTGCCAATAACCATAATGGAATTCGTGGGCAACAAAGAAATGACCATCAACAACTTAGACTCATCCAGAGGAAGAAATGTGCAACGAGCCACTCATAACAATTACAAACAAATGCATAGTAGCAATTAAGAGATTATTGTCAATTTTAATTAACTACACATGTTAATTTAAATGAGTCATTTTCTCAACATACACAGAGAAAGACATCTCAGTGAGACATGATTTTTACCCTAGAACCCAATTGGTAAAACCAATTGAATGGTTCTCATTATTATTCTTTATTCAATTTTGTAACTTTACAATGCTCTCCTCCTCCTTGGCCAAAAATCCCTTTGGAATCAGCGAGAGTGAAGAAATAGGAAGAGATAGGGGGTGAGGGAGGGCCAACATCCATGGCTCTTCACTTCCCGTTGCCTAGCCTTTTCTCTTATCCATTTCCTTGTCATTTTAATTATTCTTCTTTAAATTTTCTCTTACATGATTATTATCTTATTCCACATTATCTTTCATTATAGCACATGAATTTCATAATGTTGATTGATCGTCAATTTGTTTTGCAGATATTGAGTCTTATCCATTCTTCAATTATGATTTATTTCAGATCACATGTCTAGATAGACTAACTACATTATTCACAACCTATTTGTTGGGATGGACGAGACAAGTGATGAAGGTGTTCTAACCAAGTTATCAAACATTCCACAAAATAAATTATAAATTGAAAACCCAAGGATTTTGAAAGCAATGAGAATTTGTAAAAACACCAAAAATAAGAGGTGTTTGATTAAAATAAAGGTGGAATCAATCTAAACAAAACAAATCATTCTAAACAAAGTTTCGTAGTTAAAAGGATGTGGTATATTCATCAATGAAGACCTAATCATTCTAAACAAAGTTTCCTAGTTAAAAGGATGTGGTGTATTTATCAATGAAGACCTTATCCCATAAGACCAAATTGGATTGAGAAAGGAAGTTGAAAAAGTAAAAGATGCCATGGATGTGGGAAAATGGGCTATAATAAAGAATAAAAGAGTAGTAATAAAGGATAACTTCGAAACTACCAAATAGGGATTGTGGAAACTTAGGATCTTGACATGGAATTTCCAAGAATTCCCTTCAAGGAATGGTCCTAAGTTAAGCTGGATACCAACCTCAATTGATGTTGTTTTCTTGTTGAAACATGAGAAC
>JASDQU010309187.1:31157-48427 GCA_032191745.1 Picea mariana
TTAGGTCTTCATTGATGAATATACCACATCCTTTTAACTAGGAAACTTTTTTTAGAATGATTAGGTCTTCATTGATGAATATACCACATCCTTTTAACTAGGAAACTTTGTTTAGAGTGATTTGTTTTGTTTAGATTGATTCCACCTTTATTTTAATCAAACACCTCTTATTTTTGGTGTTTTTACAAATTCTCATTGCTTTCAAAATCCTTGGGTTTTCAATTTATAATTTATTTTGTGGAATGTTTGATAACTTGGTTAGAACACCTTCATCACTTGTCTTGTCCATCCCAACAAATAGGTTGTGAATAATGTAGTTAGTCTAGCTAAACATGTGATCTGAAATGAATCATAATTGAAGAATGGATAAGACTCAATATCTGCAAAACAAATTGACAATCAATCAACATTATGAAATTCATGTGCTATAATGAAAGATAATGTGGAATAAGATAATAATCATGTAAGAGAAAATTTAAAGAAGAATAATTAAAATGACAAGGAAATGGATAAGAGAAAAGGCTAGGCAATGGGAAGTGAAGAGCCATGGATGTTGGCCCTCCCTCACCCCCTAGCTCTTCCTATTTCTTCACTCTCACTTATTCCAAAGGGATTTTTGGCCAAGGAGGAGGAGAGCATTGTAAAGTTACAAAATTGAATAAAGAATAATAATGAGCACCATTCGATTGGTTTTACCAATTGGGTTCTAGGGTAAAAATCATGTCTCACTGAGACGTCTTTCCTCTGTGTGTGTTGAGAAAATGACTCGTTTAAATTAACATGTGTAGTTAATTAAAATTGACAATAATCTCTTAATTGCTACTATGCATCTGTTTGTAATTGTTATGAGTGGCTCGTTGCACATTTCTTCCTATGGACGAATCTAAGTTGTTGATGGTCATTTCTTTGTTGCCCATGAATTCCATTATGGTTACTAGCACTCCAATTAATTGTTTGAATAATTCCATTATTGTTGTTGGGCACTCCAATTAATTGTTGGACGAATTCTATTAGTGTTGTTGGGTACTCCAATTGATTGTTGGGTAAATTCCATTGTTGTTGGGCGCTCCAAATAAGTGCTAGTTCGATTACATTGTTGTTAGATGTCTAATTGTTTGTTGGGTAGTTTTCTTTGTTGTCTTGGCATCTTGCACTATCTGCCTCATCATATAGATCCCATGCATTACTTCCTTGTTGTGGGTGTAAACCATAGCACTCAAGGGAGACCCACACACCTGTTCCTCATTTCCCAAACATTGTGTGTTATCTCCAACTTGAGGAGTAAGCTCACTCATGCAATATTCAATGTCCCAGCGTTGCAAGTGAACCTTAAGCTCCTGGAGAAATTCGTTCCACATTTCACTTATTGGTTGCAAAGCATAAATACTAACCCTAAATTATGAGCAGATCAAATGCTTGGTTGTTATCAATTAAAGGTTCATACACAACTAAACCTAGCTCCAGGGCAAACGAAGGAATATAGTTATTGTTTGGTCATTCCATTATTCATCTTTGGATACTATACATAGATTTCAATTTTCCTAGCTCAAGTCTCCACTTGTACATGGTTAAAATTTGTGTTAGGAATCCATGAGATTGTTGGAACATTAAGGGAAATATTTATTGAGTCAGTTTTCCTACTTCCACCCTTTCTTAGAGTCTAAAAGGTGTTTGGGCATCCTCCAAGAAATTTGGCCACATATTGATCTGGATTTTATGAGCAGAATGAAAATGAATACAGATTATTATTATTCTTAACACAGAGACACAAGAATAACAGAGATATAATAATAGAGATACATTAAGATTGGTTTCTATTCAATAAGAAAATGTGTTGAACTTATAAAATGCAGCGGAAAACAAACTTGCTAGAATGGTGACGACTTATCTCTGAGAAGAGATGTGACAGTTGCACTCATTCACAAGAAGATGGTTACAATGAGGCTCTCCAAGCCTTTTTACAATAAACAAGAATACCAAAAACCTAACCCTAGGAGATGAAGCGCCAAAATTCATGTGGGCCCCGTTGGGGTAAGCAAGTACATCAACTTCTCAGGGTCATAACTTTTGCATACGATCTGTGTTTTAGGCGCATGATAGCCCGTTGGAAATGTCTATCCAAGGAATACACATGTTTTCATCAGACTTTGACTTTGTCTACAATTTGACTATGGAGAGCCCTAAAAACGTTGTCTAGGGCCTCAAAATGACCCTGGAAGTCAGGAACCCAAAAACTAGGAAAAAACTACCCAACTAGAAAACTGCCAAAACAAGCCAACATTGGAATAGGTGGGAGGCCACTGACATCCATATGGATCAATCCTCCCCCTTTAGGAGGAAATGGTATCCATTGCATTGAGTGCCCCCATCACATGAGGAAATTTATGTTGAATTTGGCCTCGGGTGAGCCACTTTCCTTGGTGCAGGAGATGCCCTGCTTTGACAACTCGATAAACTTGGATCCTTTGTTGGCGAGTGCCCTTGACCTATGTGTCCACAATATAATCACTAGATGCATGTTTCATGTAGTTAGGGTTCAGATCTCTTGGTTTCAATTGTTTTTCTATCTCTGAGGTGTCCAACAATGGTGGGAAGTATGGTCGAAGGATATCCACGTTGAACATTGGGTGCAGGGAAAGTGTTAGGGACCTAACCCCTCACATAGGTAGAATAATATATTTCCATGTAATAAAGGTCAATATTAATAAGGCCTAGCAATAAGGAAGAATAATTCCAATGTAAGAAGACCTAATAGAAGCTTTCGCTTCTAGAAGGATCTTCCTCTAGATGGTTCTTTTGATAGAAATATTTAGTATAAATAGGAGTCGAGGGTATGAGAACTATTGTCTTGGATATTATTGTAATAGAGCTCTACTCTGCTGGAGGTTTCCCCCTTGAAGAGGTAAGTGAACATTGCTCTCAGTAATCAAAGTGCTCTTTCTGTTGTTCTTCTGGTATCATTTTGGTATTATTGTGGTGTGTTTTGGTTATATTGTTGTTCATATACCATTTCTAGCTATTTATTTATGTTTTTCATACTTTTTATATCTGGAATATTACAAGTGGTACCATAGCACCTTCCTCGGCGAAAAATTGTGGGTTAATTTTTTTTCAAGGTAGAGACGTATTCCCACATCTTTAAGCTACAGATATTTATCATTACGCACATAAACCCACGGTCGAGGATTCATACATGTAGAAAATACAAGTGGTACTTAAGAGCACATATGTTGGCCACCCTTGTAACCCATGTCGGTACCCCTTCGAGTGGTAGCGCATCAGACATCACCTGTATACGAATCAGACTAGATCTCATGAAGCCCTCCATAGATAAACTCATCATTCGCCTAATTGTTATAGTGTCACTGAGAATAGCACTCGGGAAGATACTCTCTCGTACCTGGGTAGTTAGGTAGTACAGATAAGGGAACAGTCTAGCCTCCTTAGTTGGTGCCCTGAGATATTGGGTCGAGTACTATTGTTCAACCCCGCACATATATCAGAGAGTTATAGCATAGGGAAAAACCTTGTCTATAGAACCCTTGAATACCTAACCCTTGGTATGGAAAAAAAAAAAATAGACAAGATCTATTGTGGCGCAACTGTGTCTCTTGCATTCGAGTTGCGAAATTTCTACACATTTCTTCATGTTAATCATTTGGGAATTTCATCACTGTAGTATTCTTCAGATCAGAGTATCACTCCGCATGAGTAAAAAAAAAAGAATTAGATCCTGTTGGCACCATTATTTGAGACCTATTCCGTTGGATTTCTCTGTTTTCCCTTATCACAGTCATACCTATCGTTTTTTAGCAATTTTTTTTCTTGTGGACCCAACCCTGTTCCAACACTCTTATTTCATATTTACCCCATTGGATTCCACTCATTGCCATGATCGTTGTACTACACTTCACCCATAACCTATTTTTTGTGTGGTCCCACCCACCCCTTTTCGTGTTCCCTCATCATCATGGCCCATACCCATAGCCAAGACTTGGAAGCTCGCTCCACTACCTTGCACTCTAATTTCACAGAAACCCAACAAGAAGTGCGACAACTCAATGCTAATATTTTCACCATCAATCAAAAGATGCATTCATCCATCGCCGCCTCAATTGCGGAAATCAAAGACGATCTCAAACAAGACGTTACTACCTATCTTGAATCTGTCACTATGATGATTTGTGTTAAGTTGCATATCACTGCAGATCTTCCCGTATCTGAACCACCTTTGCATACCGAAGGTGAAACTTCCTCTCATTCCCAGAATTTTCATCCCCATCACTTTCAGCATGACCTACGTCTTCCACATGTGGATGTGACCAAATTTGATGGATCGAATCCCACTAGCTGGGTAGCTCAAATGGAACATTATTTCTCTTTGTATGGCATTACGGATGAGTTGGCCAAACTCTGGTATGGTGTTCTCCATCTAGATCAAGAACGTTGGAAATGGTGGCTATGGAGAAAAAATACCCGCCAAGGGTATGTGGCTTGGATACACTTTGTGGTAGAGATTTATGAATGCTTTGACACTGACACCAACCATTTAGGTCATTTGACAAAGTTGAAACAATTTGGTATCATGGAAGAATTTATAGCTTCTTTTGAGAGACAGGATTTTCGTACAGAGGGCATGCTTGATGTTTTTTTCCGAGAATGTTTTATCAGTTTCCTCAAGGATGAGATTTGTGTGCATGTCCTCATGGCTCAACCTCAAATTTAGGTGGATGCTACTAAAAGAGCTAAGGAAGCACAACGAGTTGTCTCTTCCCAAAACAGAAAACCCTCCTTTATTCCTTGCACTAAACCAATAACTCCCACTCCTCCTTCTACTCTACTAAAGATCCAAAAATTGACCAGGGCCGAAATGGTTGAACTCCAACTCAAAGGCCTTTGTTATAATTGTGATGACAAATATTTTCCGGAACACAATTGTAAGGAACAAAATATTTTTATGGCCATCTCGGAGGATGTTTCGAAAGAGGATGTTGAGACTCCCCTTGTGTCTGTGTCACCTGAACCCACTGACATAACCCCTCCCTCAGACCCTCTCGAAGTAGAATTGGTCATTTCCCTAAATGATCTCACTGGCTTCTCTGTTCCCCAAACCCTCAAGTTAATTGGTTACATCAAGCATAGAAAGGTCATCATTCTCGTTGATAGTGGAAGCACCCATAATTTTATTCATCATTGTATTTCCCAAGAAACTAATTGTTATATCTGTGCAGTCAATAATTTCCAAATCGTGATTGCCAATGGTGGGTCCATAAAATGTGGAGGGCGTTGTGAAAATGTGTCTCCAAATTGATGGCTACCACCTAAAATCTCATATGTTTGCTATCGGCATGGGTAGTTGTGGCATTGTGTTGGATGTAGAATGGTTAAGGACTTTGGGCCCCATTCTCATGGATTTTAAGGAATTAACCATGCAATTCGACCAGGAGGGACAAAAATATAAGTTCTAAGGCATCATCGTCGGTTCCCAAGAGATCATTAGTTCCCATCTCATGGAAAAGTTGCTCAAAAAAGGTCATTCTGGCATTATTTCCTAACTCCATGCCATACAAGCAACTCATACACCCTCTGTGTTGCAGGACCACCAAGCCATCCTATCTAAACATCAAGTGGTTGTTTACACTCCCTAGGGGCTCCCTCCTTCATGTGGTGTTCATGATCATCACATTCCCCTTGTCCCGGGAAGCCTTCCTTCCAATATTCGTCTGTATCATCACCCCTTTTCCAAAAAAAATGAAATTGAGAAAATGGTTCAAGAATTTCTCAACGCAGGTGTTATCCGCCCGAGTACAGTCCCCTACTCTTCTCTTGTGGTCATGGTACTTAAGAAATAAGGTTCTTGGCTCATGTGTCCTTACTTCCACGCCCTCAAAAAACTCACCATTAAAGACAAATTTCCCATTCTTGTCATTGATGACCTCTTGGATGAATTAAGTGATGCCCAGTTCTTTACTAAACTTGATCTTCATTCTGGCTACCACCAGATCCGTATGAAAGAGGCAGAAATTCCTAAGACTTCCTTTAGAACCCATGAGGGCCACTATGAGTTTTTGGTCATGCCCTTTGGCTTGTGTAATGCTCCCTCCACTTTCCAGAGCCTCATGAGTCATGTCTTTCGTCCTTTTCTCTGTCATTTGGTCTTAGTTTTCTTTGATGATATCCTCATCTATAGAAAAACCTGGACATCCCATCTTGATCATGTGGATTGAGTTCTCCATCTACTCTCTCAGCACCAAATTTTCCTCAAACAATCTAAATGTGCTTTTGGCACCTCGGAAGTCGAGTACTTGGTTCATCCTGTTGGCAAGTCCAACGTCGGGTTAGATCCTAAAAAGATTGAAGCTATGCAAGATTGGCCTCACCCAAAGACTATCAAAAGCTTGTGAGGATTTCTGGGTTTAACAGGTTATTATCGCAAGTTCGTTAAGAATTATGGAAATATTGCGGCACCTCTCACTGCACTCCTTAAAAATAATTCTTTCACTTGGACTCCAGCAGTTGCTCAGGATTTTCAAACCTTGAAGATGGCCATGTGCACCACTCCAATCATGTCCCTTCCTGATTTCACAAAGACATTTGTCTTGGAATGTGATGCTTCCGGGAAAGGAATTGGCATTTTCCTTATGCAAGAGGGTCGAACTTTGGCCTTTACCAGCAAACAATTGTCTAAGAGAAACTTGGGAAAATCAATCTATGAAAAGGAAATGTTGGCTATTATGCATTTCATGGATCTTTGGTGCCCTTATCTATTGGGGAAATGCTTCCAAATTAAGACAAATCATAAAAGCCTCAAGTACTTTTTGGAAAAATGCATTTCCTCCCTCGAGCAACAAAACTGGGTGACTAATCTCTTTGGATATGATTATGAGATCATTTACAAGAAAGGCAAAGACAATGTGGTTGTTGATGCACTTTCTAGAAAATATGAAGATGAAGGGTCCCTTTTTTCTCTCTCTTTCATTGTACCAGATTGACTCCAAGTTGTTCGCCAGGAATGGATACACGATCCCAAAAGTTCGCATCTGATACAACAATTACAATCCAATTCTCCAGTTTCCCCAGGTTACTCTTGGCTCAATGATGAGCTTCTATACAAAGGTCGTTTATATTTAAGCAAATAGTCAAAACTTAAATCCACGGTACTTTCTAAGCTTCATGCTACACCCACAGCTGGGCACTCGAGGTTTACCAAAACTTATGACCAGGTCAAACATTCTTTTTTTCTGGAAGGGTATGAAACAGGACGTTCGTAATTTTGTAGTTGAATGTGATGTGTGTCAATGCAACAAGGGAAAAACAGTCAAATCTCCTGGCACACTACAACCGCTTCTGATTCCACCTACTATTTGGTGGGATATCTCTATGGATTTTATTGTAGACTTACCTAAATAGAGCAATAAATCAATCATCATGATGGTAGTTGATCATCTTTCCAAGTATGCTCATTTATGTGCTCTTCAACACCCATTTATAGCATCCATTGTGGCTCAATTTTTCATGGATCAGGTCTTCAAGCTTCATGGCATGCCACATTCTATTGTTTTTTATCGTGATCCAACTTTCACCAACAATTTTTGGCAAGAATTGTTCAAACTACAAGGCACCCAATTGCATCTCAGCACAACTTATCATTCCTAGACCGATTGTCAAACTAAAGTTGTCAACAAATATTTGGAAACATATTTGAGGTGTTTTGCATCGGAAAGGCAGAATTAGTGGGCTCAATAGTTACCACTCATTGAATGGTGGTACAACACTTCGTACCATACAACTACGTGCATGACTCCTTTTGAAGCGATATATGGAAAAAATCCACCTTCAGTTCTCTCATATTTTCTAGGTGTCTCGAAGGTCCAGGCAGTTGACCAAATGCTTACAGTTCGAGAGGCTATTCTCTGTACCCTCAAAGAGAATTTGGTCATGGCCCAAATTCGCATGAAGAAACAAGCAGATCAAGGTCACTCTGAACATCAATTTGCAGAAGGGGATTAGGTGTTTCTTCAACTGCAACCTTACAAGCAAAATTCCCTCAAGGATGACCATTGTCAGAAACTGGCGCGCAAATTTTATTGTCCTTATACCGTTCTCAAGCATGTGGGATAGGTGGCCTATCAGTTAGCTTTGCCCATTCATTCTAAGATCCATCCTGTTTTTCATGTTTCTTTCTTAAAGAAGGTGATTGGAAATTAGTTCCAAACTCAAACCAACCTTCCTGATTTGGATGAAGAAGGCTCCATTTGGCTACAACCACAAGTTGTTTTGGACCAGCGTGAGTGTTGTTTGTGTCAACAAACCATCAAGGAAGTGTTAGTCCAGTGGAAAGATACAACTCCAGCAGATGCTACTTGGTAACCAACTACCATTCTACAACAATTTCCTCATCTCAAGCCTTGAGGATAAGGTTGCTTTTAAGGGGGAGGACATGTTAGGGACCTAACCCCTCATGTAGGTAGAATAATATATTTCCATATAATAAAGGTCAATATTAATAAGGCCTAGCAATAAGGAAGAATAAGTCCAATGTAAGAAGACCTAATAGAAGCTTATGCTTCCAGAAGGATCTTCCTCTAGATGGTTCTTTTGATAGACATATTTAGTATAATTAGGATTCCAGGGTATGAGAACTATTGTCTTGGATATTATTGTAATAGAGCTCTTCTCTGTTGTAGGTTTCCCCCCCGAAGAGGCAAGTGAACATTGCTCTCAGTAATCAAAGTGCTCTTTCTGGTGTTCTTCTAGTATCATTTTGGTATCATTGTGGTGTGTTTTGGCTATATTGTTGTTCATCTGCCATTTCTAGTTATTTATTTTTGTTTTGCATACTTTTTTATATCTCGAATATTACAGCAAGGAAAGGGGGAATGTTGAGCTAAAAATCATTGTCACTCATAGCCTTGGTGATGGTTTAAGGTCTATAACGGAGTGGTTGAAGCTTTCGATGGGTCCCTGTAAAGAGTTCTTTCTTCAAGTGTAACCACACTTTGTCTCCCACCTGAAACTTATGTGGCACCCAGTGTTGATCATGGCGTTTTTTTTACTTAGCATTGGACATCTTGCACTTGTTGGTGGATGTGTTGGATCTGCTCAATGAACCAAGAGGCTTTTTCAGCTTCAATTGGAGCAAGTGATGAATCGGTTGGGGTGGCCGCAAGAGGTAGTGCAACATCCATGGGACCCAATGGTTGGAATCCCAATCCGACCTGAAAGGGTTTGTGGTCAGTTGATCTATGTAGGGCTCTGTTGTAGCTATGTTGAACATAGGGAAGACTCTCATCCCATATGCGGGGGTGTTTGGAATTGTACATGCATAGGATATGCACTATCATCCGTTGACGACCTCAATTTGGCCATATTTCTGGGGGTGGAAGGCAGTGGACTTAGTGAGCTTGGTGTCCAACAGTGACCAACAGCTCGACCAAAATGTGTTGAGGAACCAACAGTCTCGATCTAAGACAATGGTTTGTGGGATTCCAAAATGTACCCAGACTTGTTCAAAGAAGAGCTTGGCAGTGGCCTTTGTTTTGATGCTCTTCTTGCAGGCGGTCAGGATTGTCATCTTGGAAAAGCGATCAACAACCACAAAGACACAGTCATTTCCCCTCGTGGTGGACAAAAGGCTCGACATGTAGTCTATTGAGATGGATTCCCATGGCCTGTTCGGAGTAGGTAGGGGATTGTACAGACCCTATTTCTTAGTGGTTGGTTTGGAAATAGCACAGGCAGTGCAGGACCTGATACACTTGCAGACATCTTGTCGAAGTTTTGGCCAGTAGAAATTTTTTTGCAATACTGTGACTGTCTTTTTTATGCCAAAGTGTCTCACCACCTGACTATAGTGGGCTTCCCAAATCACCTTCACTCACCCGCTTGATGGAATGCAGAGATGGCCCAGTCGGCACAATAGCTCATCCTAAAGATGGAAATTAGTGACAACTTAGTTTGCGCCTAACATTTGGTATGTGGTGGCAAAGTCAAGGTCTATCTCATAGAGGTTGGGACACCTGGAGGTCTCGTGGCCACAAGATTCTAGCACCATGGTGAGTGTCATGACCGGAGGTCATCTAAGGAAATCAGTGGCTCAGTTGGTACTACCTATTTTATACTTGATGTTGAGGTGGAACTGTTGCAAGTATGTGGACCACTTTTGATGGAGGTCATTCTGCAATTTTCCTTGTGTCTGCATGAACAGTAGTGGTTTATGATCCGTGTGGATGAATGTCTCCTTGCCAAGAATGTAATTTCTCCACTAGCAGCAGACTTGCACAATGGATTACATTTCTTTGTCGTAAGTAGGGTACTTATGGACAACATCTGATAGTGTCTCACTATGATAGGCCACAGGGTGGTCGTGCAGAGTGAGAATTGTGCCCATAACATAGTCTGAAGCATCTATCTCGATCTCAAAGGGTTTTTGCAGGTTCGGTAATGAAAGTACTGGGGCTAAGCACAAGCATTGTTTTAAATCATTGAACGCTTGATGTTGGGACAGGCCCCACTCAAATTTTTCCTTACCACCACCCCTAGTTACTTGGTTGAGGGCCTATGCAATATAGGATAATCCCAACATGAACCTGCGATAGAAATTGGCAATGCCTAAGAAGCTTCGAAGCTCGGTAATTTTGGTTGGGGCTAGCTAGTAATGGATGACCTAGATCTTGGATGGATCCACATGCACACCATGTTGATCCACAATGTATCCTAGGTACTAGACCCTGTTCATGTTGAAAGAGTATTTTTCCAAGTTGGCATATAGCTTGTGTTGTCGCAGGGTGTGAAGAACTTGTTGAATATGTTGCAGGTGTTCTGCCCAAGTCTTATTGTAGATGAGGATGTCATCCAGATACACCACTACAAAAATATTGATGAAAGGTCGCAAGATACCATCCATCATCCTCATGAAACTTTTTGGAGCATTTTTCAAACCAAATGGCATGACTATCCATTCAAAAAGACCTTATTTTGACTTAAAGACAATCTTCCATACATTTATGTTCTATGGGGACCTAGTGGTAGCCATACTTTAGGTCAATCTTACTGAAGTATTTCCCCCCCTTGAACTGATCAAGGAGATCGTCAATTCTGGGAATCAGGTATTGGTTCCTAATTGTGATTTTATTTAGGGCCTGGTAATTAATGTAAATTTGGCAGCTCCCATCTTTCCTCTACACCAGCACAGTTGGGCTCCTACAAGGAAATGAGCTAGGACGGATGTGCCCCTTATGGAGCAGTTCTTAGATTTGTCGCTTGATCTCCTCATTCTCTCACAAAGAGAGGCGGTAGACTGGCCCATTGGGCAGTGGTGCATCAGGGGTCAAATCGATGGGATGCTTGACCTGACAGTGTACTTGGTAGGTGAGGAGAAGATATCTTTGTATTCTGCCACGACCTTGTCCACTTGCTTTTTCTATGTGGAGAGGTCAACCGCGGAGGCCCTGGATGTGGCCACAATATTTTGCTCACTCTGAGAGTGAATCACAAAGAAGACAAACTTCTCAGTCTGAGAGATGACCTTCATGCATTACTTGGAAGAAATCAAGGAAATAGCACTAGGTGGTACTGCCTCAAGTATCCTGTACAATTTCATGTTCAAAGTAATAATAACACTGAGAGGCCTAGACTCATATACAGCAAGATGTTTCCCTAAATAAGATTGACCCAAAATAACATTACAAAATTTGAGAGGAGCAACATAACATAATACCTAATCTTTGAAGGGCTTGATGTCTTACGACAGGCGGCATTGTTGGCTGACGTGGAGATCACTTCCTGTTGTGAGTGGGAAATCCCTCTACGGACTAGCATCTAGGGTTAAATTATGCATGCAGAAAAGACCTAAAGAATCCTATTTTCTACCATCGTCCCAGACCTAATCCCCATTATTATTAAGCAAATACATAGTTAAGTGAGCATACCTTATTCCAGACATTCGATATCGATCCTTCTTCACACTCGATTGCTCCTTGACTGCAGCTCTCCTCTATGATGGGCCTGCATTCACACAAGATACACAACAAACTCTACATGCATTTGATCTAAATATTAATGGGTTAGAGATTCCAACATATATGCTATAAATTATGAACACCTCATATGGCGGGACGGGAAAAATACTTATTTATTACCAACTTTAATAAATCAACTTACAATGTCGACACTGGCTACTGCTCCGCGAACCTGGTCCTAGGCTCCTCTTCAACTGTCCTCCAACTTATTTTCTCTGTATCTCTTCTTGCACAAGGATGGCTAAAGGGTTGGGACAAAGGGAATGTACAAATGGGTATAGTTTCTTTACTATGATTCTCCTTCTCCAAATGGGACCCCTAACCCTTCTTTTATAAGCTAGAAGAAGCTAGGTATTTGGACAAACCCTTGGCTGTGCATGGCTGGAAGGTTTAGTTAACTTACCCAAAGTTGTGTGTTCCATCAGCAACTTTCCTTTTTTCGTGATTTTGTAGGTACACGCGGGTTGTTTTGGGTCAGCTAGCGTGTACATGAGTACAGTAATGGAGTAGTGTGCTTGGGCCTTTATAAAAGAGGTTTTTAAGAAGAGTTGTTCAACAGTGTTTTGGAAAAAAAGGAATATGAGATGGCCTGATGCTAGGTAAGCATGTCTAGTGCAAATTAGGGTTATAACAGATGCGCCCTAATGTGTGAGGTCAGAAGAGAATCTGATGGCTGAAATACATTAACAATATTCACCGATGTGCCGAACAAGTGAGCCCAGGGACCAGGAATTGGGAGGTGTCATCTGCAAAATAACAATTGTCTCACCGAGGCAGGCATACCCATGCTTGGGATAAAATAGAATCATGGCTACCAATCAAATACACTGTAGATCCATGTCATATAACTTATATAAAGTGTAGCTGTGAACAATACATAGCAGAGCTACATCTCGAAATCAAAAAGATATACATGTAGAGTATCCATATTCTCAGAAGATGATAAGGCATGATGGTTGGAGATGAGGTCTTTAGAGCTCAAGAAACAACTTCAAAATCTTCAAAACTCAGGTAGGAGTGTAATATGAGTGTACAAATTCACTACCCAGAGGTCTTCGATGGCTCATCGGTCATGGACTAGAGAATCTTGGTGATCAGACTGAAGGCTTCATTGATTTTGAACAAAGACTTGATTGGACATTCAGGATGGTCGGGTATGAGGGTAAGAGACAAACTGCAGAGGGGTCAACTCAGGCTTGGTAAAAACTTCCCTTGGACAACAACACGACAAATGATGAGACTCAGGGAGCATGGCATTAATCATAAGTTTACGAGGCAGGAGGCAACGCAAACTCTCCATATGTTTGGAAGAATAACCAAATGGAGGAGGACACAACTCTATGTAGCGATAACGGCTTCCTAAGGTCGTATTAAATCCCATAGTTTGACGAACAAATCGACATATGTGCTTTATCCAAGACCAACTTATTGTGCTACCAATAAATAAAATATTTTCCCCTTCCTCTTTTTGGGGTATATTTGATTTTCTTTGTCTTTTTCAATGATTTTGGAAAAAAGAATAAAAGAATGTTACGTTACAAAGGAGGATCGAGTGTCACAAACGTACTAGTTCCAGTCGCACGAAACATAGGGATGCTCAGGGAAAAGGTACATATGCAAGGAAAGGACACTCAGGAACAATCCTCCAGGGGCCAAAGGTGTCAAGACACAGAGGCAAAGTGCTACAGGGCTTGCGTATAAGGCATGCTTCAGATGGTTCAGTTGAGAGCAACATGGAGCCGACATTAGGCCAAAGATGCGGGTATGCAAATGCGATTAATAAAACACACAATGGTAACGTCCTTCGATGTAAGTTTAATGAGCCCAGAGAAGGTAAGCTCAACGGTTTTTCATATTTAGAGATTCTGAAAAAAACATAAAAGGAGACTCCATTGGGGTACCTTTTTCGAAGGTAGTCTAGTCGGTTCAAAAAAGGGGTAAACTAGCACCGACGAGACATCTATTCAAAACCATTTTAACGAGTGTGATAAAGACAAGATCACTCGGTCATTTTTTCATTTTTAAGGAGTCTGAAAAAATCTTAACTATGGACTCCGTCAGGAATGTTCTTTTGGACCAGTTTAACGAGTGTGAGAGAATAAGGTCACTCGGCGATCTTTTCAATTTTAGGGAGTCTGAAAAGAGCTTAACTATGGACTTCGTGGGGGTTCCTTTTTCGTAAATTTAGTCCCCCAGGCCCGAAAAAGGGTTAAAATGATACCTGAGAGTACTCTTCTAGAGAACTGAAGTTCCATAGAGTATATTTTTGTTCGTATAGTTTACCATCCGGACCAAAAAAGGGGTAAACTACCACTGAACAGATGTGACTTCAAATTTCATTTTAATGAGCATGAAAGGCCACAAGATCGCTTGGAAATCTTTTCATGTTTAGAGGGTCTGAAAAAGGCTTAAAAGAAGACCCGTTATATCTTTTCGGAGTCCTGAGGGTGAGGTCAAGAGTGAAAATGAATCATGCAAATGAGGCTCAAACTCGTAATTATGAAAAAACAACAAGGACTCCTGAGCCTACAGTTATTAGAGATAGCATGGACACCATAATCCAACCAGGATCTACCTAGGGAATCCATGTTTTGGTAAGCTCTACCACCAACTTGCAACACTTCTAAAGCATCAATGATGTTTCCATGTCGCAACCTAATGGGATCGATCCTATGGCAAAGGGATAAAGACAAAAAGATACAGAAATCAGGGTATAAAACTAACCTATATTCTCAAGTTGATCATCTGAGATTTTTCCACGGACTGTCGAAAGTTACCCAAAACTCCAAAAAATGTCCCGATACCCAACCATACCCCTCCAATGCAACTCCTAAATCACTCTAAATGGTTTTCGTTTTAAAGAAAATGAGAAGGGGGGCCAAAAAAGTGACAAAAAGAGGCCAAAAAGTCTATAAATAGAAGCTGACAGCCCATTATCACCATTGTTGATTTGGAAATTGACTCTGGAGACAAAACACCCCCTTTGATAAAAGTGGTGATTCTGAGAGCTACAGTGGACGAAATGACCATCTGTCTGGACCAAGTAAGTACAAACTCTCTTATCTTGCATTTTAAGTCTTTACTTTTTCATTGGGTTCCATTTTTTAGGGGGGCGTCGACCTTTAAAAGGTTGGCCCTAGGTCCACATGGGCTGTCTCAGGATAGGCCGCATGTACATTCAGGGAGAGTAAACTATGCACACGTGTACACGGGACTGTCAACATTTTAGCCCACATGGACCCCCTTATTGAATGAAAAAAGATTAAAAACAAGGATTAACCCTCTTGAAGCTTGATGTTTTGTAGGATGTATGTCCACTGGAGAGAAAGAGAGCATGAGGAGGTAAGTGAGTTGGTTGGGGAAGACCCCAATGTTGTGGTTGCCTTGATGCAATGTGGGTTGTTCAAGTTCTTCTTATGTCCTTTTATGTGGGCACAACCTAGGCTACTGAATTCCTTGGTTGACTATTGGCATCCGGATGCAGAGGAATTTATGTTAGAGGGGAAGTCACTTGTGCCCACGACCTAGGACATATATATTTTGATTGGCCTCTCCAAGAGAGGAGAACCATTCAACTTTCAAACTTTTCCTATGGGGCCGCATAACATAGCAGAATTGATAGGTCTTTACTTTGAGGCTGGTACAGACCGCTCAAGCTCACAGGTGCCTATAAGAAAGATCACTGACTTATCACTACAAGCGATAGTGTTGCTTATTGGGTGAATCACTGGTTCTGTGGCTCTACATTAGGCATCCCGTGCACAGATGAACTGTAAAATCTAGTGCTGAAATGCACAAATATTTGATTGGAGCACCACATTGTTAGAGTGTATGAAGAGGCAGTTGACAGATTGCCAATTGCGGATGCAAAGGAACTTCGTGTTTGGGACCATTCTATACTCTTTCTTCTTTGAGAGAGTTTGGAGCTTTAGTCCTCGAGTAGTGGTACGAGGCCATCAAGCCTCTCTTTCTGCTATGTGTAGATGGGAAATGTTACTGTCGCGACAGGGTGGTGGAAGGACCAATGAGTCCTTCGACGATGATTTCTTTGCGTGGTTGTCACGAAAGATCCCAGTCATCGAGGATTATACTTATGCGGGGATTGATTTTTTGAGAGATCTTTAGATTCCAGTACCTTCTGGCGAGGAGCGAGGAGAGATGGGTAAGTTTCCATCATTCATATTTTTTTTGGTAAACATATGTAATTTTTATGTTGTTTCTATTATATATCATTTTTTTATACCAGAGTATTTGACAGATATCCATTCATTGTGTGAAGATGTGGGACTGATGCGACCTGTTGACTATGTGAAGAACAGGCGTCGTCCTCGGCCAGGGGCTGCACCTGCCACCACAGGGGGACCAGCAACAGCAGGAGATCTTCCAGCCGGGGAGGCTCAGAGGGTGTTGAGACAAGTGGAGTGGAACTTTATGGCTCTCACTCGCACGGTCCCTATGGCGGAGATTGAGGACCTGCCACCATCTATGCAGCCTCATGTAGTGGGGGCACCACAGATGTGGGTCTGCTTTTTTCAGCGTTTGGAAAATGTTGTAGATCAGTACAACAGGGCCCACAGGCTCTGACTTTAGTTAGACTTTTCATGTGCCGAGAGCACTACTTGTATATATTTTTTGAGGGAATAAGCCCCGTGACTCGTTATTGGTCATATTTTTTAGGTGCTTGCGTCCACCTATGTACTCTGGTGACTATGATGTTATATATGGATTTTTATGTCTTTTTGTGGCTTATGGATCATGTTTGCAAAAAATGTATTTACATGTTTATGTGTATGTCTTTTCATATGTGTGCAAGATGCCAATCTAAAATTTGATTAGCTAGAGTATCTATAATTTGATTTAATCTCATAGGAACATGAAAATATGTAATATAATCAAAGCTTCATTCTGAGAGATGTATCCTAAGGAATCGTCGATATAAAGTCAGATCATGAACACGGTAGACTCTATTTAACTGAGACACAACCAACTGAGCGTCGAGATATACCCGTAGATGAGAGATACCAAATGACAGAGCGTCACAAAGCAAATCAATAACTACACTACACTCGGCGACATTGTTTGTGGTGTCACCTAAGTATATACCTCTGGAAGATAATAACTGGCCTCGAGGTGTAAAAATTACCCAAGTTGCGGAGGCAAGCCTCCGAGTGTGTCTTCTAGCATCATCTACGTACCCAATGAACACCTCGGATTCACTTGACATCTGCCACAGTGACGAAAGATACATCA
>JASDQU010309188.1:0-12171 GCA_032191745.1 Picea mariana
ATATATATATATATATATATATAACAACATTGAATCTACATGAACTTGGATTACCAACCATAAGTGGGTCAACTATAATGTAAGAAATCCTCATGGAGGAACAAGAGGATGGTCAAAGAAGAATAATAGTAGGAATTTAGGGTTGAGCTCTTAGGAAACAAACATGAAACTCTACTTAGAACACAAGATGGAGTAACTAACAAAATTTTCCTTGAGTTCAAGAAAACAAAATTGTGGTCAGTGAACAATAGAATTGGAGATGCCTACAAGCCACTAATTACATGAAAACCTATAATGGAAATAAAAAGACAAAGAAAATCTCATTTTCTTGGAAAGAAAGAAAAAACATTGAATGATAATGCACTCGAAAGAAAGTGCGGTGTCATGCTCATTGTCCTTATGTCACTTACTATGAATGGATATTGTGCCAAGAAAACCATGAGGAAAATATGAAATGAGATGAGAGGTCAACTCTAAACCTACATGGTCCTCCTTCCCACAAATTATAATTTGAAAGGAAGTCTCCAAAACTTAGCAATGATGTAATATGATTTTGTTTAAGTTGCATCCACCTGTAACAACATTGTATCATATATTTATTGAATTCGGCTGGAAAGTGCATTGAAATCAGGGAGTGCTTTGAACAACTATTTTTCTTGCGTTGGATAGGTTTTGATGTGCCCCTAGGGTTTCAAAAACAATGATATACTTTGATCTAACCAGTGATCCTTCCATTTGTTTGACTGAATTAGACACAATGGATTATGTTAGGGGGTGGAAGCCCCCTCCTATCAAAAGTTAGCAACAGGAGAAGCGAACAAATATTCTAGTGTGCGACTACCTTTCGATCTGTCGCTAGATCTCAAAGAACAACTCTATCAGGATGAGCTAAGAAAGAATAAAGGGATGGATATGGAAGCAAATCCCTCTCTTCTAAAATTGGCGCGATCATGGATACTAGGAAAATGCATCCCACAAGCTTCTACAGCCCCCAGGTATGTGATTAGACTTTCAATTAGAGTTGGTATGCAAACCCAATATATGTGGGATCACACCCTTATTGGTAAATGTTTAGGCTTATGGCCCTCTGAGAGGGACCTAACTAAATGGATCAACCAGTGGTGGAAGCCCAAGGGCCATTTTGAATTGCAATTGGGATCCAATGGATTCTTCATGACCATCCTCCATAATCTGGAAGAAAAGAACAAAATATTTGAAAATGGGCCATATTTCTATAATTCAGTTGGACTATACCTGAGATTTTCGATGGAAATATTCAATCCATAAAAAGAGGATGTCACTTGTGCTTCGATATGGATTAGTCTCTACACATTTCCCCAGGAATTCTGGTTAGGTGAAGTTCTAGAAGGCATAGGAAATACTCTGAGTATTTTTGTCAAATTAGCTGAAGCCACAAAACAAAGATGATATACCTCCTATGTGTGCATATGCGTTTATATGGATGTATCAAAACCGCTCCCTAGATCCATCAAACTTGAGTATCAAGATGAAGAATGGGAACAAACAATTGACTATGAACACATCCCTTTTCAATGTCGTAAATGTCATGAACATGGTCATATATTTATATATTTCCCCTTGAATGCACCTATCAACCCCAACCCTCCTTCAAAGGAAAACCCCAAAGATGGTTTCACACAAGCACAAGGATGCAGACGTCAAGAACAAAAAAAATCCCATCCTTCTAACCCCACAATTCCCTCTACTAGCAACTCTTGTGATATTCTCAACACCATCTCAGACAAAATTCCCACCAACAGTTCCCTTCCTAATTCTAATAAATCCAGTACCAAAGCCAAAGAGAAAGCCATCCTAGATCCCATCCTTAAACAAATTCCACCCACACCCACTCTTTTTCCCTCCACTAAGGACCCTTCCCTGGGAGACAGGGAAGAAATGGACATGGAATGGGATGATCAAGAGCTAGCAGAAATTGATCTTGTTAGACTGGAGGAAGCATATCATAAAAATGAACTACAGTCTGTCCCTCTATAACAAATCAAGAAAATACATAAGGCCTACCTCAACTCAACAACTGGAGTGACTTCAAGATCCAACACTGGACTAGGCATTACGCCAAATGAGTAAAGAGATCCATGAAAGAAAACAAAAGAAGCAAGAAAAAGAGGAAGGAAATCCACTCAAAAATTGATACATGAAATCAGAATCTCTATGGTTAATGCAGGCCAAAAAAAAATCACACTGGGACGACATATTTCCGGAACCACATTTTATTTAGGTGGTCTTTTCGGCACATGGTTTTTTGCCGATGATTTTCTATTTCTAATTAAGGAATTAGGGTTTTGGACTAATCCAGGTCATTGGGGTAGGGTTTTGGATGTCGCTGGATCCTATATGTATATTGTATTGTAAACAATGTAACACAATGTATGAATATAATATATGTTGGTTTTCCCGGTTTGGGTTTCCAGGAGAAAAAACTCTATGTAATGTTTGTATTTGCCATTGTATCTTTTATGTTCTTTTCTAAATATCAGTTTGCAGTAGATATTGTACAAGGTTAGAATTTACAATCAACAAGTCATCGCCACAAGGAACACAAAGAACACAAGATGTATGTACAATTTTATTTTTATTACGGACTACAATTGTTGGGGTTTATCAGCAACAACTGAATAGAGTACAACTCTACAAGATAATGCAATATTCAGCTTACACCCTCAGCATCAACTAATATGAGGCAACAATCCTCAACATATGTCAATCTGCAACATGTACGCGACCTGCCAGTAGTGCAACATGCATGTGTACGCGTCCTACCAGTAGTACAACCTGCGTGTATATGCACCCAAGTAATACTACAACCTACGTATACGCTCCCAAACAGTACTGCAACCTGCGTATACCTTCTGAGCTATTAGGGTTTGTCCTTCAAAATCAACTCAGATCCTCTGCAACCAATTTATCATTATCTTATGTTTTTCACTGTCCAAACTGACCACTAGCCAGTCACAATACATCCAATCTCTCCAATATCTTATTCATGATCCACAACCAATCAATATGAATGCTACTCAATCATGCACACGTAATCAACATATTATAGCCATCATATTAGTACTGAATCATAAGAGTGTTGCTCACTCCATCAACCAACATAAGCCACATCATAGAAATCATACCAAGAATGCCCTAGCCATTCACAACACAATAAGAAATGCTATCCATCAAGACAATATTGTAACCATACCAATGTCTCAGTGATAGATTTGAGCCTATAGAGTGCAGATCTGGAACCTGCTTCAGTCTTCAACAGCTTGTCATCATCTCAACCACAAAAATCCATGAGTTTTTCACAGTACGCTCCCTATACATTGACATACTACATATTGTATGCACCTTGTACACTAATAGCTTGTGTATACACTCCCTATACACAGATAGCCCGCGTACGTACCAAAAAATAGGGTTTTTCTGTGATTCCGAGAATTTCGTCGTCATGATCTCAGACTTGCCGAAACTTAAATGCGTCCATGAGATCCTCCTCTCGCTCTCTTTCTCATAATAGATATTCAATCATGCTCAAGAGATCCACACCAAAATGATTTCACAAGAGGCTCTCCATCAATACTTCAAAATATATTCTCACTAGAAGCTCTCCATTGATCCACAAAAAGGATGTTCTATAAGAGACCATTGTTATCTTATTTATACTTTCATCCTCTAGGTCACTTAACCCATTTCTAGGTCACTTAACCTATTTTTCCTTATTTTAGGGTTAACCATTATTCATAAATAGAAAATTCTCAAATACTTTATCATTTAAATATTCCTTCTTGATTTTGTCACCTTACTTTATCATTTAAATAATCTTTCTTGATTTTGTCACTTCTCTTTATTATTTAAATAATCCACCTTGACTTTCTCACTTTACTTTATCATTTAAATAATGATTTATTATTTTAGGTCACTTTGACTTCTTTGACCTTGGGGGATTCAAGCCTTCATATCGGGGTCCTCCAACTTTGTAAGGCCATAACTCTCAAACCGTGAGGAGTTATGTGACATTCCACATGCCACCGTAAATGGCATGAAAATCACTATCCATCTAGGATAGTTTCACCAAAAAATCCATTGATCTTCATCTCATTATTCCACATACAATCATGGGTCCTGTAACCAATCTTCTAGGATAACTCAATCCGCAAAGTGTCTTCCCGTGAGGGCTTTCACCATGAGGGGACCACTTTGGAGTTCATCCATTTGTGCATCTTATCAATCATGATAAGGCAGTAATGATTCATCTTTGCATCAATTCACCACTGCATCATATACATCAATTATGCATCATGTATCAATGACAACTCATTGATCAATCTTCATTATATCAATGACAACTCATTGATCCATCTTCATGGATTGGTTTCCACTTGACATCTATCATTCTCATCAAGGAAAATACATATACATTGTTCATTAATCATCAATCAATCAAGCTTATCAAACAATCCATCACTTGACATCAATCAATCACTTGAAATCAATCAATGACATTAATCAATCAAACCATTGAAATCAATGACAACATGATCCAACAGTAATAATGTTGATATTGGGATCCTTTTCTTCAGTGATTGGTCAAGGCTCATAATTTATTAAATTGGCACCTCGTTGCCTTGTGCAATCTTCCCATTTTGCAATCAATTTCAAGCAATCCTCAGTGGCATGAGTGTTGTTTCTACAGTGTGCACACCAAGGTATTCTTGGTAGAGGGAAATATCTTACGAGATGTCATTGTTCATCACAATTGTAACAACGAACTAGTCCTCTCTTGCTAGTCCTTCCACCTCAAAATCCTCCCCCACCTCTACGACCTCCTCCAAACCCTTGAGGATATTCAATGACCCTAAACATTGATTGATCCAATCTATCCACAAGATCATCCAAAGCACAAGTTTGTTTGGTAGTGTGAGTAGGTGACCCACACAATTCAAAGTATACAGTATTTGGAACGACAAATATTTTTATAGGACTGGAAAATGCCTAGAGGAGTGGCCATGACTTTTGAAAGTTTCACATTATTTATTATTCTGGATTCCTTGATGATTACAGAAGGAATGGTACTGCATTGGGCCATGAAATGGATTTGTGGTGAAAACTTGTGCGACCCCTCCCGATGGTCCTACTAGTGAAGGCGCCATCGGGTGTGGAGGGGGTCTTTCGCCCCTCAGTCTGGGACATTCCATCATTGTATAACCCTCGGTATAACAACTAGTACACTATACGTGTGATCGACCTACTCTAGTGAGGGTTAATTCTTGAATCTTGTCAGTTAACACAGAAATATGGCCTTGCAGAGCTTGTGTAATATTAGTGTCATTAGTTGGTCTCATAACCTGCAAGCTTCCAGGATAGTCATTCATCAATTCAATTTTCATTGCTTGTTCTAAGGATTCCTCCAACATAGATATCCTTTTTTGGGTTAATGGTATATGGGTTAATGATAACAACCCATGTATAAACCATTTTCGTTAGTGGTCTTCGTGGATGGGGTTTTCCAAATTCCCTATTGCATCCTTAAATATTTGGTTATGCTCCCATGAAGACCCACCATCTCTCTTTTTTATCTCTCGCAACTTAGAGAGAGCCTCTTTCTCTGACTGTGGTCAGCGTAATGTTTCTATGAACCTTTGTTTGACCTGAGAAAGATTAAAAGCTTGTCCTTGAGGATTCCCTAGTTCAATGGATTTCATATACCATTTTAAATCATGACCTATCAAGGTGGTATGAAACTCAACCAATTTGTTGGAATCTGTAATTCCATGAGACCTCCAGATGGATTCACAAAGAAACCAGTGTTGTTCGACATCCTCAATCCCCTTTATCCCAAAATTATGGGTATCGGGTGAGGGATCCTGCATATTGATTTTCCATCATTGAACTTGGGGATTCTATCAAAATGAACCCTGAAGGTCTTGGTTGGGAAATAATTAAAACACTTGTCACACTGCTACTACTACTATTGCTTGAATTTGTTAGAATAGAAGGGTTAGAAACAACAGAACCTACAAAATGATTGATTGTAGAGATTACCAAATTTGCAGATGGCATCGGGGGAATAAGAAACTTGGGGTTGGGTGCTTCGCCTATAGAGAGAGGCTCTTTAATATGGGGGGTAAATTTTTCTTTCAAGATTCATTCTACTTCATAGGGAAGTCATGTAGCTTTTTCCGTTAGGATCTCTGAGTCCCTCGTAAATCCTTCTGAGGTCTTGGCTAAGCAATCATCTTCAAAGGAAGAACCTATTCTTGTTGCTTCATTCATTTCTCCTAATATTCTTGTCTCATTTGTGCTTCCTTTAGAACCTTTGCTACTCTTGCCAAATATCTCGTTCAACCATTAGCTAGCTATCCTTTCACGTCTCCACAACTCTTGCAACTTCTCTAAATATTTTTTCTAACTACCATCACAATCCATATTCTTTCGTGATGGATCAAATTGTTGAAATACTAAGAGGGGGGCATGAATCAATATTACCCTTTCTTCACAATTAACAATCAATTTTTATATTTTATTGATCACCACAATAAATCAACAATGAATTGCATGAAAAATTAATTATATAAATATATTTAGCATAAATTACAAGGTTTTATAAATAATAGTGAAGGACACCAATCCTCTTTAGAGAACCAACTCTAGGAGACACCAATCAACTCCTTCAAGTCACCAACCCCAGGAAGCACCAACTCCCTCATCTTTATGGCACCAACCCTAGGAAGCACCAACTCCCCTGTATTTAGGGCACCAACCCTAGGAAGCTCCAACTCCCTTGTATTTAGGGCACCAACCCTAAGAACCTCCAACTCCCTTATCTTTTACAATTTGCTTAGTAAGGATATGAGTCCTTCCATGATCCTCCCTTCGACCCTCTCTGCATAAGTATCTTCACCTTTCCTTCTTGGAATCTGCTTCTACTTTTGATTTTCTGATCTGGACTGGAGAGACACTTTATTCTCACCACTCTTTCTCATTTATATACTCTTACAACTGGTGTGAGATATGAAAAATTGTGTCCCTTTGTTTGGACCATGTCACCTCTTCATTAACAATAATGTCGTTTGTTTTTCTTTATTCAAATATTATCGAGAATCCTTTTCAATTTAATGAAAAAAAATCCATTAATCGATCATAGGTATGGATCGATTTCATTTAACTTAATATTTCATGTCTCTGCAAATATCGCAGAAATCAAATTCTATAGAGGTGCTTCCTTCAAACCATTTACATATGACCATAGGCACAGGACCATGAGATTATTAATTCAAGCATTGCCTCTTCTTTTCCCCTTTGTTTCTTTATTCCATACGACCTCAGGTGGTGACCATGCGCTAAGCCAAGCGAGTGCTTGATCACTTATCAAAATCAACAATCATATTTTAATGTCACGATGAGATGGATGGTTCTCATTTACTTTTGGACTTTGGCTATTCATGGCTCTCGAATTCTGGAGTAGCAATTCCACCAGAGTGATTGCCTATTGAATAAGTCATACAGTAGTGGTGACCACTTGTTGTCAGTTAACACTTCCACCTACGTTATCCTTCCACTGTACTTGATAAATGGTCGAGAACGCTCCTGAATTAGATCGACAGTATGCATTATCTTCGGCCTTCGTCACTTTGGGTGATTTCTCCTTCATTTTCCTTTAATCTTCCAGAGTTCATTTCACTGAAGTAGATTGGACGGTTGGATGTTATTTTCACGATGAACGGTTCTTTTTCATTTCAGAAATTCGGGACTTCGGGTATTTGTTGGTGGTGAAACTCTCGAAGTAAAAATTCCCAGTAATGTAACTTGTTGACATCAGTTGTTGATGCGACACTCCTCATGTGGCACATGTTCCTCTCCTGGATCTAACGGTCCTTGTTTATCTTGTGGGGATTTCGATCCCAATCATGTTTCTGCACTACGCTTTCCCTTAAGAGATTCATGTGCATCATCGACTATTGTCATCAATGACAATACATCTATGATAGTATGTCCAACACAAATATCTTCATCACCTTTCTCATCTGAATCTACCACTTGTTTTCAACAGCTGCAGAGCTATTCATTTCTTGAATTTTTCTCTCATTATCCCCCCATCTCATAAAAATACTTCTTTATTGGCTCATGACATTGCCTTGAACTACCTCCCCCCCCAAGCGCAGGGTTTTACATTCCCATCTCAACTGAGGGAACCGATAGCATTCCTTCTTTCACTAAAAAAATCTTGATCCAAAGAGGGATCTCCTACAATAGTATTCCTCGGGCTCCTTCTTTGAATATGAATTATGATTTTGAAAAATAATGGTGGTTCTCTATGGAAAATTTGATAATATATCCTTCCAAGTTGGTATATACCCATAAATCCATAGCTTTAGAAATCGAATAATCTAGCTGGTGAAGAGTCGCTAAGCGCTCATCGGTCCAATTATATCTTCTCTTGACTCGATATTTGAATTCTTGTGCTTTTTGCAACTAGTTGAGCCACTGAAATACCTCTTCCGGGAATCAAATCCAGAAGATCTCGTACTGATCGCTCACAGGTTCCGAGTAAAATAAAACACTCTTCACAATGTTCAAGTTTTTGTGTCATAACTCAGCTTCTTGTCGAATAAACTCGTCATGCCTTCTCACCCATGAATTTTCAATGTCATACTTAAATATGTGATGTTTCATCTTCTAAAGACTCACTTTAAGGAAATGTCTCAGCAACAAAACCATTTGTTGGGAAAAAATTAGAGACCGGAGTTCTTGAAAGTTGCCAACAAAGATACCGATGTAGTCTAGTAGTGTTGGAATATTCAACCTTCCGCAAGGGAAGGAGGTCTCACCCAAAGCACAACTAAGACTTGTGTGAGGTGAACTAAATCAAAGAGGATGTGTCATCAGGTTTGGCGCAACATAATGTCGATTCATGCTTTACCATATAAAGAATTGTATCACCAAGAGTCTAAGACAACATAAACATCAGATTAACCAGGTTGTGCAGCATAAAGACAAGTCCATACATCATAATTAATAGTTCAATACCAAATACACAATATAGAAGTAATTGTGAAATGAATAAACTATAGATTCATACACATCTTAACCAAAATTTTAGGGTCCATATGATCTCTTATATTATCTGATTTTAGGGCCCATATGATCTCTTAGCCCATATGATCTCTTATATTATATGTATCTTAGAATTTATGATCATGTGAGTACATCATTCTGGTCATATCTTATATATCATATTACATGTCCCAGTACCCACTACAAGCTCTATAGCTATTGTGCAAGCATATTTATTCCCACAAAACCCATTACAATATCTTATCACACCAAGTTCAATTATAGCAATGGTGATAGCTTGAACACAAAGAAAGAATAATACTATCAACAATAATATACCAGTGCACAATATGACTAATAATCAATGACAATAATGACCAACCAACACTTTCCCATTACATATTCCCATATTTCTAGTTTTCCCTTGGGCGTTTCTTGACTTCTTAATTCCACTATTGTCTTTTCTTGATTCTTCTTATGTTGCTTTTCTCAATTTCTCCTTACATGCGCTTGAATATTCTAGCTCTTTCCACTTACTCGTCTAGCTGGTGCATGATATGTTTTCACTGTTGGCACTCTTGCAGTTAGATTTTCCGCTTATCCTAGTTGTTCTCTGTCGTTTCTAGTCTTTCACTAGACTGTTGCGCTTTCCTGCAAAACTTTAGACTTTCCACAAACTTAGGTTTCCTTCAAAAACGGAGGGCCCAACACCTGTGACATTGATGATGCAATTCATCAAACACCTTGAACTCAGGGACTCAAGGACTAAAAAAGGAAACAATATTCAAGGCCTATGATGATATGGATTATATTGAGAATGGAATGAGATACAAAAAAAACTATAGCAAAGAACACAAAAATATAGTGAAACCCAACTTCTATTAATGAATAAAATAAAAGAATAATGTAGAACACAAACTGGCTAGAATGGTGGTAGCTTATCTTTGAAGAGAAAGATATGTTGGCTATGCTCATTCACAGAAAGATAATAAAATGGGCTACAAGAATGGACTTTTAACATAAATAAATAGCCATAAAGGTCCAAAACCCTAACTCTAGAAGGTGAAGCACCAAAACGTTTGTGGTCCCTGAGGTGGTTAGATGATGTGTCAACTTCTCAGGGGTATGACGTTTGCATACAATCTTTGTTTGGGGCATCTAGTAGCTCGTTGAAAATATCTAATCGATAAGTACAATTATTGGTAGGGCTTGGGTATGTCATGACAACCCTAGGCCCCCCAAATGGCCAGAAAACATTGTTTAGGGCCTCAAAATAGACTCAAAAGTTTAAGACCAAAAAATCATAAAAGTGACCAAGATGGAGAATCGTGATGAGTCAATGGAAGAGGTCCATGGCCATTAATATCCAATTGGATCATAGGATGTCTACTCTTAATATCACCAAGCACTCTAGAAATTTTTTCTAAGAGTATGCAACATGAAAACCAGTCTTCCAGGAATTAGTCTAGGGTGGTTAGGAGTTGATCAAAAGGCCTCTCGAAATTCAAATTAGGATGATTAGGGCCCAAGTCCAACTAGTGGAGGTGTGAGAGACAATTACGATAACCCTCACACAACAAATTACCCAAGGTGAAAGTACCCTCATGAAGATAGTCACCCTCTAAAGGAGATAAGGTGGTTGTTATGTGTCTATCTCAAGAATCAAAATTACTTCACACTTGCAATCACCTAGGTGGAAACTGAAGAACATCCACTAAGGTTTCCAATTTATAGAAGGCTGATGGGCGGAAGAATTGAGGGTTAGGTGTCTACATATGGGTAAAAAATATAGGACTTCATCCTACACTGGAAACTCTAGAAATAAATGGTGTCACCTTGAGGACTTTCCTATTCTACCAAATTCTCGTACACGCCTTTCCCATTAAACCAACAAGAGGGGATAATCTCTATACTTTCTTAGATTAAACTTGTGCTTAACTTGCATATGAGGCATGCTTTCCCAATAAGTGATTTTGCTAATATTGGTTTTTCAACACTCTCCAGTGCTTCTAGTTTTGTTTTTGCATCCCTGAACAATTTACTCTCCAATCTACTTTGAGGCCCTAAAATTAGACTATGGTGTGTTTTCTATAAAGAAAACCAAACTAGTWTATTTTAATTATGATAATTTATTTTCAAGGTTGTTGTTTACTCAAAAAGARAAATAGATATGAAACTCATGMTGTTTAAAAAATTCCATAATGTTGTAACTTTAAAGACATTGATAAACATTAAAAATTGTTCATTTGGATATTTGACGGAAGGTAAGCACTCTTTAAAAGTGTTGAAATGAAAGAAAACAAAAAACCAACTTCACTCTACATGCAATGCAGTTTTCATTTCAAATTTATTCATTATACCCTACAAATCAAAACAATTTGAAATGCATTTGCAAAAACCATGGAAAATCTATAAAACATAAACAAAGGAAAATCTATAAAACATAAACAAATATTTTTTGATTTATTTTCTTGTTTCCAATGTTTAATAAAGAAAGTAACGAAGCATACAAAAAACTGATATTGAGGATCCAAAACTAAAATTTTGGAAGAAAATAATCAAAATTAGGCAAGACAATTTCAAGCTTGAGATGTTTTTTCGCAACTTACAAGATATGCGCTCAGGTTTCTCTAAGGAAACCTACATGTGAATATAGATTTATTGAAGGGAAATTCACATGCATCTACACCTGTATGCAAAGACAAGCGTGTGCATAAGTCGAGAAAGGCAAAGAAAAAAAAGTAAACAAGTAGTTTTAAAATGTAATTTTTTGATTCCATATTAACAAGAAAATGAAAATGAAACATATAATATTCAGACCAATCTTCATAAAGATGGACAATACATAAGAGAGACCCTAAAATGAAGAACTCACCAAGTTCTGAGTAACAAAATCACCAACTCGGTATTAGGGAAAATTCCCTAATAATTTAGGGTGAATTATTGACATAACAAGAAGGAAATAACTAACTTATATCCAGAATCAGTTGGCTATAAGTGTAACTACCCAGAAGGAGAGAAAGGGAGAAAATTGGTGATTAAGAGAAAAAACTTCTTTATATTTGTTGTATAAAGTTCCAAATG